>APFE031399772.1:274757-422644 GCA_000404065.3 Pinus taeda
TGAAAATCCACATAAAGAGATCCCCAATAAAGAAAAAGAAAACAATCCTACTCAAATCCCTGTTGCTAAAAGTCAAAACCCTCAATTAGAAAAAGCTTATTTGCCTTTCAATTTGAGAGCAAAGATAGCTAAGCTAAAGATTCCAGTCCCTTTAACAAAATTAATTAAGAATGAACCTTACAAATCTTAGACAAACTAGACCTTAAACATTGTTGAAAATGAAGATTCAGTTAGCTTGTTTGATGTAAACCAGAACTTATATTTGGTCCTGATGTTAATGGCAAACCATTAGAAGGAGGCGTTCCACCTTTTTATATAAGCCTTAGCATCCATGACAAGATTCTACACAATTCAATGTTGGATTCTGGAGCCTCTCACAATTTAATGTCCCAATTGGTAATGGAAAAGTTGAACCTAGACATAACAAGGCCCTACAAAGACTTATTTTCATTTGATTCTACTCAAGTAAAGTGTTTAGGATTAATCAAAGACCTATGTGTTACTTTAGTCCAATATCCTGCCAAAAGCATCCTAATGGATATTGTAGTTGCTGACATTCCACCGAAGTATGGCATGCTTTTATCTAGATCATGGGGAGCCAAACTTCAGGGATCTCTTTAATTAGATATGTCTTATGCAACAATTTCTGTTTTTGGACAACCTAAGAAACTATACCGAGAAACCTTAATGAAATATATGGTAAGTCGCCAGGAACGGCCTAAAAAATTTCCCATCTACTCCATACACTAAGATATTGATTCCTTTATTTTGTATAATGTTGACCAAACACAAGAAACACTTTTAGATAGTACTAATATAAAACCAAAAGAAATTTTAGTTTCTACACAAGATGAGACTAATCAGACTACAAAGATATTCAATGAACAAGAAGGTTTGATTATTGTTGATGATGAAAAGTTTATTCCACCAGATAGTGAAAATTATGATCATGAGATATTACGGCATTTAGAGTTTGATGGATCACTAAATAGGTTAGGAGCAAGAGCAAGAGTGTGGATATATAACTTGGAAAATAATTATTCAAAAGGCCATGCTTATAGACTGAATTTTAAATGTACAAATAATATAGATGAATATGAAGCATTAATTTTAGGTCCTAAGTTAGTTAGGAATTTAGGAGCAAAAATAGTTTTTATTATGGGAGACTCTAAACTAATTGTGAAACAAATTGATGCTGTATATATGACTAAAGACCCTAGATTAAGTTTCTATAGAGATATTATTGTAGAAATACTAAACACTTACTTAAAAACCAAGCTTGTAGTTATCCCTAGGAAACATAACATGCAAGCCCATAGTTTAGCAATGTTTGCCAGCACTTGTAAATTACCCTTCCAACCTAACTATCAGCACACTGTTGAAGTTAGGCACAGACTTGCAATTCCTGATAATTTGAAGAACTGGCAAATATTTACTAATGATAAACAGATAAATACCTTTTTACTTTCAGAAGAAGAATTTGTAAATAATAACATAGATATTGATACAACCATAGATCTTAACGATAAGGATAAAATAGAAATAAATAAGATCGAAGATGATAAAATATATAGACTTAACCTAATTAAATTTAACAAATTAGATGTAGATAACTTAGAGCAAATGGAAATTGATGAAATGATCAACGAAGAAAGTGAAGTAATTAATCTTAAGGATAACTTCTTACCAAAGGGATTAACCCCTTTGGAATATTTATTTGATTCAAATGATGTTCCTAAGAAACCTAAAATGGAACCATTAAGATTTGATATTGAGAAATGCAACATAGGCACTGATGAAAATCCTAAAATGATCAAACTTTCAAAGTCATTACCTCCAACTAAAAAAGTGAAATACATTGAGTTGTTGAAAGAATTTAGGATGTTTTTGCTTGGAGAGGACCTTAAATAGTATGACACCAACATCATCCAACACACTATTCCTATAAAAGAAAATCAAAATTTTTTCAAACAGAAACTAAGAAGGATCAACCTTGTCTTATTACTTGCCATAGAAAAAGAAATTAAAAGGATGTATGATCCTAAAATAATTTCACCAATCAGATTTTCTGATTGGGTATCAAACTTAGTGCCAACTATAAAGAAAACAGGTGATATCAGACTCTGTGTGGATCTCAAAAACCTCAATAAAGTATCTCTGAAAGACAATTACCCTCTCCCCAAGATGGATCACATTTTGTAGAGAGTAGTTGGATCAACCAGAATCTCATTGTTGGATGGGTTCTTTGGTTATATCAAATCTTAGTTCATCTCGATGACCAACCCAAAACTGCCTTTACTACTCCTTGGGGAACTTTTATGTATGTGAAAATGCCTTTTGGGCGAATGAATGCAGGAGCTACTTTCCAGAGGGCTATGGATATAGCCTTTGCTAAAGAAATTCATGATTTCCTTATGATATATCTAGATGACATTACTGTTTTTTCGAAGTCAGACAATCAACATTTAGGTCATCTAAGGCAAGTCTTTATCAAATGCAGGAAGTCTGGAATCTCCTTGAACCCCAAAAGGCCCTTGTTTGGGTTAGAGGAAGGAAAGTTATTAGGTCACATAATCTCGAAAGATGGTATAAGAATAGACCCAACAAGAATAGAAGCCATCTTACAAATAAGACACCCCAGGAACATTAGATAATTACAAGATTTCTTAGAAAAATCAATTTTCTTAGAAGATTTATGTCTAACCTAGCAGAATTAATTAGATCACTTAACAATATGTTGAAAAAAGACTCCATAATAAAATGGACTATTGAGGGTAAGAAATATTTTGAAGACATTAAACTAGCCTTAACTAAAACACTAATACTAATAAGTCCGAAATTTGATAGAGATTTCATATTATTTTCCTTTGCTTTAGAGCACACAATAGCTGCAGTCCTATTACAGAAAAATGACCAGGGCTATGAACAACCCATTGATTTCTTTAGCAAAGCCTTGAGAGATTCCCCCTTGAAATACAATATAATGGAAAAACAGGCCTTGGCTTTGGTCAAAGCCATTAAAGATTTTAGGGTATACATCTTATATTCTCACATAGTAGCATACGTTCCTAATTCAGTAGTAAAAGACATCCTAACTCAGGATGGCCTTGATGGAAAGAGGGGAAAGTGGATTGCGACTATCTTAGAGTATGATATAGAGATTAAACCAATGAAGTTAATCAACGGCCAAGGTTTAGCCAAGCTTATGGCTGAATCGAATTGTTAGGCCTTGGATATTAACTTTATTGTAGCAATAGATAATGAAGAGGAGATGGTGACTCCACTAATTAGCTAGGCCTTTCTTGAATCACCATGGTATCCTGATATTTGTTATGTTTGACTAAATTTACAAGCTCCTCGTGAATTATATAGGACTAAAAGCATGTTTTTAAAGATTAAATCCTTAAGATTTTGTATATTAGACAATGTTTTGTTTTGGAGAGACCGTGAAGGTATTCTTCTCAATTGATTACTAAAAGAAGAAGCTGATAAAGTTTTACAAGAGTTTCATGCAAGTGACTGTGGAGGACACCTTTACTGGAAGACTACTGTAGATAAAATCCTTAGAGCTGGTTTCTACTGGCCTACCTTGTTTGCTGATGTCAAGAAATATGTGACCTCCTGTCACGGGTTTCAAATTTTTTAGGGAAAGAAAAACCTCTTACCATTATCCATCAAGCCAATCTCTGCTGAAATACCTTTTCAACCATGCGGCCTAGACTTCATTAGTGAAATTCACCCACCCTCCTCTTCCCAACACAAATGGATCCTTACTGTCACAGAATACTTGACAAAATGGATAGAGGTCATACCTTCAAGGCAAGCCACATATACTGTTATCATAACCTTCCTCGAAACCAATATCCTATCTAGGTTTGGATGTCCAACGAAGCTCCTTACTAATAATGCATCAACTTTTAAAACCAAAAGAATGGTAGATCTTTGCAATAAATACCATATCACCCTAGGCCATTCCACAACATATTACCCCCAAGGTAATGGATTGGCAAAATCCTCAAACAAAAGCCTAGTAAATATCATCAAAAAGTTACTAGAGGACAATAAGAAAACTTGGAATAAAAAACTAGTCAATGCCTTATGGGCAAACATATTGACTACTAAGAAATCAATTGGTACTTCTCCCTATCAACTAGTTTATGGAATGGAAGTTGTATTTCCATCCTCTTTGGGAGTGTCAGTAATGAAGATACTTGAAGGAATACATGTTGAACCAAATATTATCCAAAGAAGAATCAACCAAACCATACATCTACAACAAACAAGAGAAGAGGTTTATGTCAAGTCTCAAGTTGTGCAAGAAAAGATAAAGAAGATTTTTTATAAGAGAGCCAAGGCTAATGATTTCTATATTGGTGACAAAGTGCTAAAGTGGGACTCAAGGAAGGAAGATAAAGGAAAACATGGGAAATTTGATTTCTTATGGAAAGGTCCCTATGTCATTTATGCTTATAGAGGAAGTAATGCTTTCTTCTTGAGAGAAATTGATGGTACAGATGCAAAAGGTGGGCTAGTGAATGGTCTAATGGTAAAACATTACTTTGAACCTAGTTACTAATTTTCATTTGTATATATTCTATTTTCAAAAGTCTAGTTTGGATTGGATAATGATCTTTGAAGTTGAAGCCTGAAGACAAGGTCCTAAGCTTTAAAAGATTCAGTATCATAAGTATCAATAATGCAGATTCAGAGAAGGACACTTTGCAAGGCAACATCAACAAAATTCAAAGGCTGCTGATCTCTAAAGTTTTTGACATTTCACAAGGAAATGCCATCCCCAAGTGGAGCCACTGTTAGGTTCATAATTTTGAATGTCTAAGGTTAAGCCTTGTAATATTGTACATACCTTCGCTTTGTGCAAATGTTTTCCATATTATAAAAATTAAAAAATTTAAGGAGGGTATGTCCTAAAAGATAAATCAAAGGAAAAAAATAATAAGTGAAGGTCAAAAAATGAAAATATATGAACCCTAAAAACAAAAAGACCATGAAAGTGTGCAAGTCAAAATGCCACTACTATTTACATTTATGCATAATAATGATTGTGTGCAACTTGTTGTTCATGCCACAATCCATGGTAATCAAACAGTTTAATATTGGTTATTCCATGCTTTGAATTTTATGTTTATAGATTAGAGAATAAAATCTGACCAAACAGTTTAATCTTGGCAAATCATAGTTAGGTAGAAAAAATAAAAGGAGCTCATAAGCTTAATCTGAGTGCTTGGATGATATAAGGTTAGAAATAGATAGATTACTTTTCGAAAGAAAAATAATTGAATAAGGGTTTGTTAGCCTAAATGCACCCTAAGAAATGAAGAAAATATGTTAGAGGTAAGAAATGGGTAAGTAGAAGAAAGGTTGCTGAACTACAAAGTTACTGGGATCAAAGAACATGCATCATGCTTAGATACATATTTCAACATGTATGGTTGACTATGAAGGCAAAGACAAGGTTTACAAGTTCATATGATTAACTCCCCCTCATTCACTTTTCCCATTTACTTATTAATTTCCTATCAACAATTATGTTCTAATTTTAACCCTATAAGTCAAAGAGGCTCAGAGCATTTCTCTGACTTTTGGAGGGACCAGACCCTCGGATTAATGACTTATGGATGCAAGTAATAGAATCCCCTTCATAAACACATTCCCCCTTTAAAAAATCCATTTCCCCTCATTACCCTAAAAAACCCCTTTTCCTAAGGTTTAAATCCAATTTACTAAGAAAAGTAATACCGCCCCATGTAAATCCCTTTCACACAAAAAACCCACAAAAAATCCTTTTTCCTAAGTATAAAGCTAAATGCGCAATCACACACCTTTACCCTTTTTCCTTAAGAAAGAAACACCCACTCCACTCATTTCATATTAACTAACTAATTTTATTACATAACTCCCCTATAACCCCTTTCACGTAAATAAATTAAAACCCTATATAAAATATCCCAACCCCTTAGTTTTGAATGAAAACTATATAAACTACCCCTTATCCTGATATAACTATACTAAGTTTACCTAACCCCGGTAAACTAAGTTAATCCTGCATCGACTTCACTCAACTCCCTAATCCCTCATTAAGCCCAGCTCGATCACTTAAACCTGCGACTAAAGCCTAAAATAATCCCATACCACCGTGATTAAACCCCTGGGCCCTCCTTGACTCCTATTCATTTCCCCTCGCGGAGCTCTCCCACCGAATACCGTCCGATTGCAATCCCGTAAATCTAATGGCCCAAAACCATATCGGTCGGGCCCGATGGACTGCCTTTACCCCCCCGATAAGGCGGTTTTCCTCTGACCCCCGACGCCCTAAATCACACCTGATGATCCCTCCTCAAAACCGCCCACGCCTAAAAGTGGTGCGATGACCCTTTAAAACCACCTCCCTGTGATTCTGATAAACCACCCATCCTCCGTTAATATGAAACTTCACGCAATTTTCAAAAGTCTGCTTGTTAAAGTTTAAAACACCAAGAACCCAGGTTTTCTGGCCTTTCGCCCGTTTTACAATGTAAACCTATGAAACTCTTCATCGCCACCATAAGCCTTTGCGATGCGATTTCCCCTCCAATTACGTCCAAAAACGCTGCCCCGAGACCCTTTCCAGGCATCCCATTGCAAATAGATCCATCAAGCGCCCTTCATGCAGACCGTTGTTTTCTTAAAATATTATTGAATTTTTCAGCTTATCAGACTACGATCAGAGCTTAGATAAACAATTCTCATACTAGTCAAAGAACCTGTTTACTCCAAGACTCAGGCCAGAAACCTATTAAAAGACCATATTCGGAAGAAGAAAACTATTATCCATGCACAGAAGATGAAGACTAATACACACAGAGCCGAGAAGAAGACATGGAACAGAGCAGTGACAGTTCAGAACTGAGTAACCAGACCGGAGATGCAGATAGAAGACAAACACACAAAACATAATGAAACTTGATCGATAACCACTTTCGATGTTGAGACACAAAAAAAAACATAAGAACTTACTGTTGAAATACATAGTAAAAGTTAAATTGTAATGGTAAAAGGGAGAAACACAGAAAGGATAAAGATAGGTCATCAGAGTGAAAGAGTATCAGTGACAGAGAGTATCAGATAAAAGACACAAGTAACTAAAGCCTCGAGCGTAAATGATTCAAACAAAAAGAGCATAAAGAGCTAGAAATAAACCATAACAACCAACAATACCATAATAAAAGGGACAACATGAAAGCAATTCATTAGCTGCCTCTATCTTCCTACGAGAAGATATTTTCTATTTCCTAGATTAAATCTCAAATCAGTTTGAGATATTTGTAATAATACCTTAGTATAAATACTTCACAATTTGAAGTATGTAGGGTGGATTCTTAGACATTTCTATAGCCTTCTTGATTGAAAGATTGTAAAGATCCTCTAGAGCATTGATTGAGCCAACAAGCTAAGTTGGTAAATAAAGACAAGATATTTCAAAGGATTCATGTGGAGAGCGAGGTGTAGACAAGTATTTTCTCACGTTTTTGTTATCTCTTAAAGTTTTCATACCGTTGATCTAAATCTGGATGCCATAACTGGAAGTATTGTATCAGAATTTGTTTTATTACACTCTGCTATAACAGTTAGGCAAATATATGTTTTCTTCAAATAATCTAAGTTAAGGAATTCTTAATTTTTCCTTAGTTCAATTTGTTTCTTTTAATCTATAGCAAAGGATTCTTAATTTCCCTTTGTTTCTGATTACCCCCCCCATTCCTCGATTCAATCCCGGTCTGAGAATTCTTATTTGCTCTCTCACCTTGGTTAAAACCTTTTCCATCCCTCTGGCCTAAAGACCTGCACTCTACTCTACTATCTTGCCCTTTGAACATTCCCTTTAGTGAGTTGATCCAGTTTTGTTGCCCTTCTTTTGACTCCATATGCCCAATGGTCTAGAGAGATAATTCTATCCATCTGTTTAAAGAACCCCACCACCCAATCTTTCAATACAAATAAAAAACCCCCTGAACCTTAAGAACTAGCATAATATCCCAACAAACAAAGCTAAATCATATAGAGAGAACCCTTTCTGGACATAGATTGGCTAGAACCTAAGCCTAAAAGTTGGTTTGTGGTTACCTCGATCATTTTATTTCTTCTTATAAATTCTAGAGAAAATTTTGAGTGATAACGATGATGATCGTATTTTCTCATACACAATGAATGGATATCACCTCAAGCTTTATATTGAGGTGGATAAAGAGTGAAACAAGAATTTTTTACTTTATGTTTGTACATGTTGTTCTTTTTATTTTTAGTTTTATTTATCTTCAATCATTAACTTATCCTTTCACTTTGTTGTTTGATGGTTTGTTAAGCTATGTCATTTTCTATTATCACTTTATTTATTTACATTTATTTTGCTTCAGTCCTAGCTATTTTTTTCTTCTACCATGTTTGAGTATAACAGTGTTACTACAATAGTTGAATCATTCTTTGATATGATTAGTTAATGTAATATTCTCTATAAATTTTTTAAGCTAATTTCGAATATTTCGATCAACAAATATCTCTAAATAGGAAAGCAGAAAGCCTTTTGTTAGTGTGCAAAAATGAAATTTATATACTGCAAGTCTTCTCCTCATCTTTTCCTGCATAATTCACCATGATTTATCTCTCTTTTCCCGCCTCTTACATCCCTTTCTTCCCATTCCTTGATGACAGCTTGATATCCTCTATCTCATAGCCAAAAATACACTTGATAACCGAAAATTCTAAGTTTGGTCTGTTCCCTACAGACCCCCTTGTGGAATTGCCAAATTTTGACACACCTACCTACACAAAATGAAAGCCATTGCGAGTGCTTGCAAATTCCCCCCTGAAAATAAAGAATCAAAACAAAACATCAAAACTTTAATTAAACGATAAGTGGGCTCCCCCCCATGAATGTAATAAGCATGTTTCTACATTATTCTGTTCTGTATTTTTAAAGGCTAGAATAAGGGTGCTTTTGATTATTTTGTACACCATGGAAATTCTATAATTACTTCTTTTGAAAAGCATGTCTCCGTCAAGGGTGTTTAAGAGACAAGGATACATATTAATTAGCAAACTTTTTATGGTATTTGCGCAAGATTGACATCAGTTTTTTATACTTTACCACGAATAGTTGATAGATGAATGTTGAAAGAAGTACTTGATGATGCAATAATGAAGTGGTTCAAAAGTGGTTCTTATAAGTGTTAGCTGATCAATTATCTTCCCATCTCTAGGGTTTGTATTGATTTAAAAGGACCTTCATACTTTCTAAAGATATAAAAATAAGGCGCTTTGGGTTTCTTTTAAATGATGAAGATAAAAGGAAGGCATGGTCTATTAACCCACCCTACCCTTAGAATTTGTTCTTTATCAATATGTATGAGTCTAACCCTACCATGGCACATCATACACTCATTTATAACAAACTTGAGCCAAATATCTACCATATAAGTGAACACATTGCATATCAACCTTGGCTCATACCATATGATTCTCAACATATTTGAAATACCATTTTTGACAAACCACATATATTCCATTCATGTGATATCTATTACCCTGCATATGGTATGAAAAATTCACCACCTGCCATATTTTAATGCATGCTTGTAATTTTCATTAATAGTAAATCTTGATAATGGAATGCGATCTAGAAAATTCAGTGTATATATATAAATATCACATAGATTATGGTTTAAAGTTGCATTTAACACTCTCTCCTCGTGATTGATGTGAAACCGAAACACAATTATCACACATTGGTATATATAGCTAGTTCATGTATATGTGTTGCTGCCTTAGGCATCATCCTATGGGGACACCACACAAGACACTCATATTACCACGTAATATGCCTAAATTGTTGGCACGCAAAGTAAGAACTTAACTCTAACAACCAAATTTGACATATGTTAGGATTGATGGTATTGGACTTTAATGCAACGTCTATTCACCAAGTTAATGAACAATGTGCCACCAAGAAAAGAGTCGGCTTCACCACCACACTACTGTTGCAGGGGGGTGACAACATTATTTTGAGCCATTGTTGACAAGGTTAATCCTCTTTGTGGATAGAGACGATCCCCCTAGCCTAATGAGTAGGTCTAGCAACTTGAAAGGACAATCAACTAGACATCTTCCTAGATGAAACATCGTTACTGGTTTGAAATGTCGATCATAACAAAAACCTAATGCGAGATGAATCTGGAAGATGATCTACACAAGTATGAAGATCGTAAAAAATTGAAATATGAAATCTTCCTAGATTATAACTAAAAAGTAGAACAAGAGAGATGGCCTACCTTGCTCTGATGCTAATTTGATTTCCTTTGTTGAGATCCTCAAATTTCTTGTGTCACGTACTTGTTCCTGCTTCATTCAGCACTTATGTACCTGCACAAGTGTCCAAGAGACAACAAAGCATACCAAGACTAATAGCAAATCCAATAATATTCTATTTAGCTTATAAATGAATGCCAAACAAATACATACATGAACATATATATTGGGAAGATGAACCAACAATTGTATTATTATTTAAAGAATAAAGGGGAAGCTTACAACCATAGCCTTGATGTTGAAAGGCTCTCCTTGAGTGGTAATCCAAGTCCAAGCCAAGAAGCTCTCCAACACTCCTTTTCCAAGTCTAATGAATAACCTCTAAGCACATGCTCAAGATAGGGCGCAAATGGACATATATCAACCATTTGGGAAGGGTAGAGGGAAAATTTATAGGTTGGGAGAGGGAGTTAGACCTCCTCTAAAAATAGGATTAGGCCCACATCTTAAGGAGGTAGCTCATAGGGATGAGACCAAGAGGTCAATTAGGAGGATTTGACCTCATATATGCGAAACCACCTCCATCTCGCCGCTCTAGAAGCTTCTAGATCACGAAGCTTCTCATCTTCTTTGGGAGAAATTCCTTTTTGAGACCATCAGGGGCATGATAGAGGATAGAGCGATGCCATGGCTAGCTTAACAAAGTGAAACAAGTGATCATCTCGGTTTTGAGCTTCATAAGAGCGATGATTCTAATTTTAGGGTTTCATGAGCTATTTCTTCGAGGAAAGCTCTAGATATTTTCCAGGCAGGGTTAAAGGAGGGAAATGAGATGTGCACATTTATGAGTATACTGTATAATGATCATGTTTCAAGCACTTCAGGGTATGTCACAACGGGGACTAGATTTCATAGGTCCCATAAACCCACCATCATCTATTGGGAATTCCTTTATCCTAACTGTGACCGACTATTTTACAAAGTGGGTGGAAGCAACACCCTTAAAGAATGCTACAGATGAATAAGTGATTGAGTTTATTGAAAACAATATTTGCTATAGGTTTGAAATTCCACATGAAATAATTTTTGGTAATGGGACAACATTCATTTTCGCAAAGTTTACTAAATTATGTGCAAAATATCAAATCAAACATACCCCATCTTCGACGTATTACCCTCAAGGTAATGGTCATGTCGAATCAAATAATAAGAATCTGATTCAAAATCTTGAATATATCATTCATGATAAGCTAATAAGCTGACACACTTTGCTAAAATATTCCCCATGGGCAGACAAAACTATTGTTAAATAAAGCATCCAATCTTCCTCCTTTTAGATTTTTTATAGTCAAGAGGTTTTTATGCCTATAGAAATTGAATTGACCTCCTTGCAACTAACTTTACAAGTTGTTGAACTCATGTCAATAGATATTCTTAAAAGAGGTCTTTCACTATTGGTGCTTGAAGAACAAAGTAATCATTCTCTTGATAATAAAACTAGGAATGCAAACTGTCAAGAAGTATTTTGACAAAATATTTCAAAATGTGAATTTCTATGTCGGTCAATAGGTGCTCTTGTGGGACTCAAGTCATGCTACAAAACAAAAAAATTCCAAATTACATAAATTATGGGTTGGTGCATTTGTTATTGCTATTGTTGTAGGAACAAATTCTTACTTGCTTAAAGATGATGATGATTGTTTTTTCTCATACATAATGAATGGATCTCACCTCAAGCTCTATATTGAGCTGGATAAAGAGTGAAACAATAAATTTTTACTTTCTAATTGTACACATTGTTCTTTTTCTTTTTAGCTTTCTTTTACCTTGAGTCATTAACTTCTCCTTTCCTTTTACATAATTTATTTTCACTTTGTTGTTTGATGGTTTGTTAAGCTATGCCATTTTCTATTATCACTTTGTTTATTTACATTTGTTTTGCTTCAACCCTAGCTATTTTTTTCTTCTACCATGTTTGAGTACAATAGTGTTACTACAATAGTTGAATCATTCTTTTATATTATCAATTGATGTAATATTCTCTTCAAAATTTTTATGCTAACATTTCTCACATTTCAATCAACAAAGATCTCTAAATAGGAAAGCAAGAAACCTTTTGTTAGTGTGCAAAAAGGAAATTGCTATACTGCAAGTCTTCTCCTCATATTTTCTTGCATAATGCACCATGGGTTATCTCTCTTTTCTCGCCTCTTTCATCCCTTGCATCCCATTCCTTGGAAACAACTTGCTATCCTCTGTCTCATAGCCAAAAATACACTTGATAATGAAAAATTATGAGTTCTAGTTTGTTGCCTATAGACCTCCCTATGGAATCACCAAATGTTGACACACCTACCTACACATAATGAAAGCCATTACGAGTACCTGAAAACTCTCCCCTGAAAATAAAGAATAAAAACAAAACATTAAAATTTGAATTAAACAGTAAGTGGGGTCACCCCCATGAATGTAATTAACATGTTTCTACATTATTCTGTTCCATATTTTCAGAGGCTAGAATAAGGGTGCTTCCGATTATTTTGTACATCATGGAAATTCTACAATCACTTCTTTCGAAAAGCATGTCTACATGAAGGATGTTTGAGAGACAAGGATACATATTCATTAGTAAACTTTTTATGGTATTTGTGCAATATTGACATCATTGTTTATACTTTACCATGAATAGTAAGTAGATGAATGTTGATAGAAGTACTTAATGATGCAATAATGAAGTGATTCAAAATTGGGTATTATAAGTAATGGTTGATCAATTGTATTCCCATCTATAGGGTTTGTATTGATTTAAAAGGACCTTCGTCTTACTTTCCAAAGATATAAGAAGAATGCGCTTAGGTTTTATTTTAAATGGTGAAGATAAAAGGAAGGTATGGGATACTAACCAACCCTACCCTTAGAATTTGTTCTATATTAATATTTATGAGCCTAACCTTGACCATGGGGCATCATACACTGAATTATAGCAAACTTGAGCCAAATCTCGACCACGTTATAAGTGAAGATATTCCATATCAACCTTGGCTCATACCATATGATTCTCAGTGTATTTAAAATACCATTTTTGACAATCCACATATATTCCATTTGAGTGATATCCATTGCCCTGCATGTAGTATGGAAAAATCACCACCTATAATATGTTAATGCATGCTTGTAATCTGCATTAATAGTAAATCTTGGTAATGGAATGTGATATGGAAAATTAGGTGTATACATGTAATATCACACAGATTATGGTTTAAAGCCGAGTTTAACACTCTCTCGTCATGATTGATGTAAAGTCGAAACACAATTTTCACACATTCGTTATATATCACTAGTTCATGTATATGTGTCATTTCCTTATGCATTGCCCTAAGGGGTAGACACTCCACACAAGGCACTAGTATTACCATGTAATATGCCTCATGGTTGGTACACTTAGCAAGAACTTAACTCCAATAGTCAAACTTGACATATGTTAGGTTTGATGGTACCGGACTTTAATGCAATGTTTGTTCACTAAGTTAATGAAAAACATGCCATCGAGAAAAGATTCGAGCTTCGAGCTGTTGCATCTGCTGAGGGAAAGATGTAGTTTTAAGTTTCCATTTTCGTTCCAAGAACCAACTGAAGGAGCACGAGGCACCTCTGGAGAAATCATGGTTAGCACAACAAACAATTTGAACTAAACAATTTCACCATACAAGTGTTTGAGCCGGGGGTATGGAAATTTCACATCAATACCAATAATAAGTTCACAGTTTCAGTTCTATTTATTGTTATGCTATGGGGTTAAACCCCTTCCACCAAATTTCCTTTCCACATATCCTATGTTGATGTTTTATGGCTCTGAATGCTAGGTGAAAGGATTATCACTATTGTTTCTCTCCAACATTAACACGCACATGATTTTCACCCCTCTTATATGATTTACACCATGCCTATCATTGCGATTACTCACAATTCCTCACAATATTTCCCAGTTGATTTTTTGAACAAAAGACTATTTTCTATTGAGATCCATGTGTAGTCTACCCTCGAATGAAAAAATGAAAAGGGGGGTTTTCACTGATGCAAGTCAATGTTTTTATCTGTAATTTTTACTCATAAAGAATGTGAATGGTAACCATCCAAACCATGATACAATGACAACCCACCACTCCATCTTCGAGTTGTTAACTATTCCTCATTCATTTCCACAAAATTTTCAAAGTATATTCCACCTAGTTTTACTACTCATTACCTCGCATTGAATACTCTGTCATCACCTATGTTAACATACAATATGAGGTCTGTTCATGAATGGTTGACTTAGTTCAGTTATTTTCAGTCTCGTTCTGTGCATTAGTGTAAGCACTCTTCCCACTCTTTGCATTGTTAATGTATGTTATGAACACGTTCTTTTAAAAAGGCTTGCAATTGTTTGAATAAAAACGAGTTACATATACTCATTCCTTAACTATTTACTGTGTAAACCCCTCCAGAAATAAAACTCCATTGGTTGACATTAATGGGGATAATGCGGCATCCCTAACTACTATAATATTGCTCCCTTTTCTACCCTGTAAATAGTTATGTCGAGCATTGTAATATTTTTTTGGATTTCCATTTCTAGGCAAACAAATTTATTTGGCATAACACCCTCATATTTCTCATACTTACCACCCTTTACAACCCATCATGCCAGAAAACAAACAAATTTTATGAGAAAGCTCTGTTAATGTCTAGTTATAAATAAATTCAAGTGTTACACTCCTTCCATGTCTCATACTTATCACTTTTAGCCATTCCCGACCCCAGTTAGTGGATACAGTTTGTAATATCATCCATGGGTAACAAGATTATGCCTAGTTTCTTTGCCCAAACAGGGTAACCTTCTAAAATTCATCCCTTTCATTCTACATTAATCAACTTTGCATTATGGGTTCTAGTGATCCATGTTTTCGATTGGTCCACATTTATGGATTTTTTTTTTATACAAATGAAAATATAAAGAGAAGCATTGGCACAATGATACCTTATGCAATCCTAAAATTATTTCTTTTCTAATCAAAGTCAGGCCTGCATTACAGTAACTCCTTGTTGAGATACCTATTTCCTGGTTAATTCGTATCTTTTTCTTTAGAATGTATGAGAAATCCCTTGTCTGCAACAAAGTTATTCTTTCCCATGTAATGTGTTATCACACACCCACATTTACATAAACACGATCTTGAACATGATATACTTTGTTGCTTACTTTCATACATATTTTTTAAAGTACTGTATGATGAGTTTTCATATTAGGGGATCTCACAATAATAGGAGAGGACTAGGAAGACATGGAAATTTCATGTGGAGGCATGACCGAAACAAATGATACAATTCTCTATTCATTTGGATGACAATTTTGAAGAGCTCAATAATTTAACCCAAATAGGGCACCTTATGAGGCTTGCCACCTAAACCCACCTTGCAACCATCTCAAAATATGCCTCTTATACACCCCATAATTTTTGAGATAGCTCCACAACAACCACTACAACCACAACAACCACGTCATTATGACAGATGGGACCCAATTCCCATAGGTCAGCCTTCAGGACATGTCTGCTAGCCAATTATTTCCCATCCTTTTGTGCCTCCTTTTATTTCTACTCATCGAGTAACCTATGTTGCATCTTTGTCTATGACGGAGCATCCTTTGTAGCCACCTCCATACATAGTTGTTGCTAATCTTTACCCTCTTGTGTCCATTGTAGACTCATCATCTAAAGTCACCTCTTCACACTCCCACACCACTCCCTCAGAGAAAATTGATAAAAGGGAGATTTTGGTTGATGATATGTTCCTGAAATACAAACTTTAGAGAAAAGAGGGGGAAACAAGGGTAAAGAGCAGGGTGATGGACAAAGATCACACCCTGAGCTAACTTGAGTGACAATTTTTATTTCTCTTGTTCATATTATATGCAATCCTTGGTACAATTTACAACACATTTTATTTTCAGCACTTTGGTATATATTTTGGACAAAATTTATATTTTCAATTATATAAATATTTTATGGCCTACATGGAGATATAAGTAGCACACTTTGATGTTGGTATTGTTGTGTTTATTTTTCTATTATATGTTTGATGTTTGACATTTTTGGAGGCACAAACGGGGATGGAATTTAAGTTATTATATCATCCTTTCTTATTGTTGTACACACATGGGAGGCATAAGGAGTAATTCTCATGGTTGACATGTTATGATCATGCTAATGATTTTGTTTTGATATGGTTGTGTTTATCCGTGTTATCATATGGAAGGCACCAAGTTTTTAATCATACTCTATTTGTGATCATTGGTAGTTATGAGTTATATATTTGTTTTTACATATACATGTTAGGCAGTGCAAGGGTGATTTTTCATAATATACATCTTATCGCTTGATGATATTATTATATGCATGTTGGGAGACACAAGATGGTATTGAGTTAATGAGATAAATAAGGGGGCAGGGGACCTACAAAAATTTATGTTATGAAAGTTAATTAATTTAAAAAAAATCAAAATTATTTAGAACTCTCTTTCCTAATTGTTAATAAAATATATTTGAAATAAAATTAAAACAAAGAAAAACTAATGAAAGTGGATTCAAATGAAAAAGAAGACTATGAAAGATGAAATGCTGAACTTGTGAGGAGAGGTATGCACAAGCTTTAAAGTTGTCATTATTTTCCCCTAATTTATATTTTTGTAAGTATAAGAGGCTGATATGTTAATGGCAACAAATTTCTTTCAAAGGAGTGACATGGAGGAAATCAGATTCATTCCAACTTTTGGTTATGTTAAGGTTATATTTTATTTCATGCACTTGTTTATGCTTTTAGAAGATATAACATTTAATTCTAGTGCTAATAGCCATTTTTTTTTGCAGAGAAGCATTGTTGATATAATTGTATCATAATGTCTGAGAAGGATTCATAGAGTTATTTAATTTCGTTCTTGCTTTCAGAGTGTTTTGTACAATTCTCTTGTGTCAATAACGCTTTAGAATTGAATTATCGCCAATAGTTCTTGCACGAACTAGCCAATTAATTAGTTGTACTTTAATTTATGAATAAAAACATAGTCTTACAATTATAGTTTGTGTGCATATCGTCTTTGCATTTTACTCTTTAAATGTGAACAATCTTGGTTGAAATTGTGTTTAAGCTTTTATGAGATTTGTATAGTAGAATATTACATGCTTGTGTAACCTTACGACTAACGAAGCATTATATTAGAGTTGCTCATAAAATCATCTTTCCTTCATTTTTTTTTTTTTGTTACATTCTATCCACATGTATATGTTTTCAGTACTATGTTGTAACATATTGTAATCCTCATAATTTCTACCCTTTTAGAATTTGTATTTTCTAGATTTCTTTTAATTTTTTGTTGCAAATTATTATCATAAATAAAAGAAAAAGAATCACAATCCAAGAGCATAAAACTAAGGGCCTAGTCCTACTATCTCATGTGCTTGGTGAGATTCTAGGGTTTGTTAGTGAACCCGAAAATATTCATTTGTCAACACAAGATTGGTGAATAATGTATGCGTCCTTGAGGTTTTTGGTTTCAAGGAAATTGTCATGTTCCTTATCCAAGCATTGACACCTCAGCACACAATTCCTTCCGCACTCCTATATTCTGCGCAACACTACTTTCGCACAACACTACCTCTACACACATGCTACTCCCATTGATCCTCTAGTTTAGTCTTTAGAACTTGGATTGTTATAATTATATGCCATAAATTTCTTATATTAGTTTGCATACAAAATGCCTAAATGGATTAATGATTCATTGCATACAGATTGTTTGATAAATTTCCCCAATGAAAATGTTGTTTCATGGATGGGGATAACATTTTTTTAGCTAATATATGCTTATTTGCATGCAAAGTGTTTGAAGAAATGCTTAAATGGTTTAATGATTCACTGCATACAAATTATTTGATGAAATGCCCCAATGAAAATGTTGATTGTGGATGGGGATAATATTATTGTATGGTAATATTGCTATAGTTGATATATGCCTATTTGCATGGAAATAATTTGAAGAAGTGTTTTGAAGGTGTTTTATTACAATTTTCATACAAACTATTTAATAAAATACCTTAATTAAAAGTTGCATGATTGAGCGATATATTTCAGTTAGAATGTGACAAGTGGAATTAGAGCAATGTTTCTGATTTAATTTCATACAAAGTGTTTGGAAAAACGTCTAAGAGATGAAAATTGGGTTTTTGCAAGTGTGGTATGTGACAAAGTGGTATCATAGCTTATAGTATAAGGAAAAAAGAAATTTAGGTACTCCGTAACCTTTGTAAGTTAGCGAGGGAATTGGGTATGTTACAAAGTGATCTCATATAATTCAGGAGAGATCTGTAATGTCATGAATCTCTACTATCTATATATGTTTATAAGTCTAACATATCACAACCATAACTATGTTGTTGGGCTACCTCTTTGGGAGTGCACTTTGCATGATAAGTACATGGATTTATTCTGTCTTAGGAAGTTCCCAAAGATTTTTGCATGATTATATTGAATTCTTATGAACTCATGTGGTTGCTGACATTCTTATGAACTCATGTGGATTGCTAACATGCTTATGATTAAGGAATTAATTGCTTGATTACTTAGTATGCTTCATCTAACTTGTTTTGGTGCATAGTTCCCATAATCTAATATGTTATAAGAATCTTGTTCTAAATACCTTGGTTGGAGGCTACATAACTTCTAGTGATAGGACGAAGTAATCCGGTGCATGGAAACTTGAATATCCCAATTTATATGATAAATCATATGAATTGGTGTTTAAATAATATATTTATAGTTGTAAGTTTGAACTTGCATTATCAACATTTGAGAACCCATTTCCATAATGAGACCATGGAAGTTGGGTTAGCTTGATGTAACACCTTCCACTGCTTGAGAATAATCCAAGGGGATGGGAGGGGTGTTACAAAGTCGTATCATAGCTTCTAAGTTAAACACTTGGACAAGATGGGCTCTATCATAGATGAAATGAAGAGAAAAGACGTGAACTCGACCTTTGGAGATTAAAAATTTGGAGCTTTGTGTTATTTAAAGAATGATTGTTTGTTGGGTGAAAGTGTTTGTTGCTTGTTGAACTTTTGTAGTGATTATTTACTACATGCATATGTGGTTATGTGAATGTAACCACTCCTCCCATATCTACCCACTTTCATTAGCCTACCAGGGTAAACATGAGCTGAGGCCTACCATGAGATGACTCAACCTCCTAGATCACCTTAAGAAAATGGAGTCGACAAAAACAAAAAACCTTACTAACCCTCCTTAGCAGCTACAAGACCCCCAGGAGCTAAACAACCACTCCAGGTGCCCAGACTCTAAGTTAGACTGCTTTTTCACTGACCTAGGTTGTCAGTTGCATGCATAAGCAGGTGTCCATGCCACTGTAGGCCTCCAGTCACATGCATAAGCCTGTAAGGTAGCAATTGCAAGATATGTGACACCTTTTCAAGGATAGACTCTAGATCACTACCCAGAACTTGATGAGACTTCACGAAAAATAAATGGCACAAGAAAAATCCTATAAAACAAAACTTAATCAATGAATTGACCTAACCAGGCCTAACCATGACACACTTTCTGTCAAACACATTGAGAACATGTAATATACAGGTCATGAATGCATATCTCAACATATGTGTCTGATACTTATCTGAGAATCATCAAGAAGGTCCAATTCCCTATCATAATAGTTACCATAACATTTGTTAGCTAATGCATTCAATAACCATTCATTAATAAATCAAACATATAGAGATCCATATATATAACATGTTATGAAACCATGCTTATAACCAACATATAATAATAATAACAATGATAAAACCACCATCAAAGCCACAACATAAAAAGTAAATTTACTCATGAAATACAAGAGGAAACGAGCTCTTATTAGCTCATGCAAAAGCCAACCAAGTTAGGGACTTCCATGTACCACCCGACCATGGATTGAGCTTAACCAAATATTTCTTTTAGCCAACCACCCCCATGCCATATTCCAAGCATGAATGTGGGTCTCAAGTCAAAACAACTAGGGCTTCCTTAGGCTTTATTGAAATCCCACCAAAAATTGGTCAAGGGACTCCTAGTCCTAAAAAAATCACTTACACAACTAGAATTTATTTCAATCCTATCAAAAATTGGTCAAGGGACCCTTAGGCCTGAAGTAAGCACCTACACATCCAGGCTTAGTGCAATCCCACTAAAAATGATCAAGGGATCACTAGGCCTTGAACAAGCTTGGATGCGTCTAGATTTCTTCACCAATACCTTGAGGAATTTGTGTGTCTCCACCCTCATACTTTACTGTAATCCTGACATTACCATTCAAGGGATTCGTAGGCCCTTGGGAATTTTCTTGAGACCACCTCACCCATATCCAAAACCAACCGACAATCCAAAGCTCAACCAAATGAAAGAACCCCACCACAACATGGCTATCCAAAAATGGAAAGGTAAGGCTAAAACCACCATCACACCCAACAAAACCCATCCCAGTGAAAACAAGAGAACCAAATACATACATGCATGTACCATGCATCCATAAGCCAACTAGGAAATCACACATGCAACTTGTTACCTACAAGTATTCCTACTGAAGTTGCTTTATCCAACTCTTCCTTGCTTGATCCTTTCTTTCCTTTGCCTTGTTGTTCTTCCTTTACTTTCCTTTATCCAATTCTAGAGTGCTCCAAGAATTCTCTAAGTGTATAAGAGTATGAGAGAGATAATAGAGAGAGAGCTCCAAAACTGAACTGACAAAAGTATCAATTGACCAAAAGCTATGAATTGATCCTCATAGGCCTTTTTATCATTGAGGCCTCTATTTTCTTCATTTTCCTTCAATTTATTCCTCACATGCAACTTGTGATATTTCACTATCGTTTTCTCCCATTTTCCTTTATTTTCATAAATAAAATGCCAATTAATGCCTTTTTTCCTTTCCAAATCCTCTGCTAATGCCTTTTCCAATTTTCTTGGCCATAATAAACTGAATGAACACCCACTAGGATGTTCTGCCAAACAATCAACTTGGAATACGTGTCCCATGACCTTGGTCTTATTTTGCCTTCATTAAATTTATTACATGAACTTTTAACCCGGGGTTGTTACAGACCCCTCCCCCTTAGGGGAACACTGTCCTCAATGTTCTATGACACCTATGACCAACAAAATGCTAAAATAAAATATACTACCAATGGAGCTTTATAACCAAACTTGTTTCTTACGATGGCATCCTGCAAAAAACATGACAAGCATACCATTTACTGAAGCTTTATAATACAACTCATTATGTTATTCACAATAACAACCACATATATACTTATGCACATTTTCTTCAACCGGAAAATAACTATACTGCCTATGGAGATTTATAACACAACTTGATATAGTATTTACAATAACATACACATATGCACATTTGCTCTAACCACCAAATAAAAGGATACGGTGCCCATATCAGCAACAAGGGCATCCATAGGCATGCACCTCCACCCTCAAGTAATACCAGGATTCACCTCCTTCCTAAGAAGTCCAGAATCCACTGCCAAAGTCAAAATCTACATCCAATATCTAGCACTACGATCCTTGTGCTACATGTTCCCTCAGTGAATAGTTACCAAATCATTATTCTAGGGAACACTCCCAATGTGATTTTTGATTCCATCCGGAAATGATATTAACCAAAATAAATTTATTCCCCTAACAGTCCCTCGGGCAATTCAGTCACCCCCTTCCATGCAGGCACTCACCTTTCAAGTTCCCCAATATCCCCTTTATTGGGCGATCCATCCCTTGGCAAGGTTTCCTCGCATCGGAAGGTACAAAAACCAAGGCATATCTCTAACTCAAAACCATCATACCAGTCATAGCATGATCATGACAATCAATAGACACTATTGGGTACCGATATCCCACAATGGCCCTGTTCCTGAATGCTTTACCATCATACTGTTGAATGTTCCAATTCCTTTTGTTGTTGCTGCTAATTCTTACAGTCAGTTTCAACCACCCCAAACCACGAATTTCCCTGCTTTCCTATACTAAGAACATAATTGTCATTAGATTCAAAACGAATTGAAATAAATTCAAATCATACCTCATTTTTAGCTTGTCAATAAGGTACCCCTGCAAATCTATTTACTTCCTGTCACAACAAGTCAAACTAACTCTTTGATCAAATCATCATGTATAAACATATCAAATCGGTTAGCTCAAAACTCAACCATCATAATCAGAATCATAGAGCATGTGTAACCATCATAAATTAGAGTCATATATCACATGCATATTAAAACTAAAATGCAATATTGATACTTATTTTTCAATCAATTCTTTGCTTCTACCTTTGCCCTTTATCATTTCCGTACACACAGTAGATCAGTTGCCACACCCAACAAACACCCAATGCCTTTTCTTTTCTTCAATCACGTACACATACACACAATGCACATTATAACACATACATCCACACATGGTGTACTACACCACCCGATACATACACCTACACCCAGTATACATCACGACACATACATCTACACCTGGTGTACAACACAACACAATACATACACCTACACCTGGCATACAACACAACACAATACATACACCTACACCCTGTGTACAACATAATACATAGAAATACACAAAGTACAATCACAATGAATACACATGTCACCATATCATGACTACACAATGCACATACATAGTACCACATGTACACAACATAGCATGTAAGACATGCACACAACACAACATGTAGTACATGCACACAATACCACATGTACAACATGTACACAATACCACCTGCACAATGTGTACACAACATCACTTGCACAATGTGTACACAACACCATATATACTATATGTACACAACACCATTTGTACATAGCACACATATACAACATGCACACAACACTATATGTACACAATAACACATACATAACATGCACACAACACCATATATGCAACATGCACACAACACCATATGTGATCCAGATATTTTCACTTTAAAGATGTATACAAAGTTGCATTTAAAAGAGAATGTAACCATAAGATGCATATACATAAAAGAAATAGAATTAAATGGAAACCATGAGAAGAAAAGACACAACAACTTGATAATGGAGGTCACCTAGTGTAGGTTACGTGTCCAGGATTTTGTCAATGTGGGGAGGCCTCTTTCATTAATCTTCAACAAAATCAAATTACATGCAAGTACAAAAGACACCTTATACCTCGACTTTCGGGGATGGCCTGAAAATGCACACCTTTGCTGAAAAATGGACTGCACCATTGAAATCTTGGTGAAAAATGACTATAAACTTGACTCCTTTCTGCTTCGGTCAAAGTCTGTTCCCCCGGGAATCCCAAATATTCCCCAAAGATTCTTTCTCATGGGTTGATTGAAATTCAGTTGCTCAAATGAAGAATCTGATCACATCATCGCGTTCCTAACAAAAATTTGAGGAAAATGAGTATGAAGTCGACCTGGTTCTGAAACAGTCAATTTTGGGTCTCTAGGGAATCTCCAAGATTCTATAAAGATTTTGTATTACAAATTGACTAAAATTTCATTGCTCAGATGAAGAATATGAGTACACCATCATAATCCTTACGAAAAACTGATTAATTTGAGTATAAACTCGACATAATTCTGACACTGTGAAAATTTGGCCCCAACAGAATCTTTTAGATTCCATGCATATTCCACTACTCCTTGGTTTATGTGTTCAGCGCTCTTCATTCTCCCTTGGGTGAATTGCAAAATGTTGGGTTTAAATATTATGTGGGTGGCGAACTTTCCCATGTCCGACACATGGCTTCACAGTTGTTGGAAGTTTAAATAATTAACTGGGGTCATGATGGGTTCAAAACCCACCGCCCCTATTTTGGGTCGCTATTTGTTTTTTTGGTTCACAACACTTGGGTTGGCGGTTATTTAAATTTGTTAAGTGTGCTGACCCCCAATAGAGCACGGGTTAAAGTTCTGCTGGCCTAATAAAATATTCGACCATTATAACGGGCGGTTGGTGGCTAATAAAAATATATATTATATATATTGGTCAAGGGTTGTGGGTGGGTCTTCCAGACCTGACCCACCCCATTTAAAAATAATATATATTTTTAAATAAATGGGTTAAAAACCGTCGACCGAAATTTTGGGGTTACTGAAAAAATTATGTAGGCAACAATTTCGTGAGTTCCAACTGCCAGAAATCATCGTCGCAAAGTGCCAAATTGTTGCCTCGTTAATTTCCACCAAATTTAACAGCTCTGCCAATTTTGGCCGTGATCCAAATTTAGTTGGTGCTCTAGTAACTTTAGCCAAGGGGCATAGTTGACCAAAACTTTGACTAGCCATAACTTCCACATACGATGTCGGATTGAGGTGCCATTTGCACCATTTTAAATCTTGCAATGAGATATTAGATCTAAAACTAGTTTCATATCAATAAAAGAACTTTTATTTTTGAGCCTTTCCTGAGCCCTCTTTGATTTGTGAACCTCTCTGGAGCCACCTGGATCATTCCTCTCCACTGAGGATCTTTTGGTTTTTCAAAATCATGATCACTATCTATAATTTGATGTACTTCCTTGTCTACGCAACAAGTACCCTAACGGGCCACACTTGCTTCTCCTTCACCTTTGTTCTTCAAATCCGTAAGTGATGAACTGACACCTGTGTCCTCTGCAAACCTGTAGTGCATCTTTGCAAATAAATGTTCAATTACATGACCAATCATGACCCAAACAACCCCATAATTTCTAAGGGTTTATGCCACACTCTTTAGTCAAGTTTACATCAAAATCATAATAGAAACCAATACCCCAACTATCAACATAAAGAGGCCAAAACATCATCATGTTGCTTTCATAAGTGATGGAAAACACATCATCATTTTTACAATCATTTCTCAAGATATTATCTATAATAATGTGGCCACAACAAGCTAATATATATAATAAAACCATCTCTCACTCAACAAAGTGAATGTGTCATCTCCCTCTGGTTGATTCACTTGTTAAACATCTTCACCAGCTGGTTCCTTCATAGGTGCTTTCTGTTCATGAAGTATCTAACATGTGTCTCTCTTATTCCCGTCCTTGTTGCAGTGACTACAATGATTCTTTCTCCTCCAAACTTTCTTGACCCTCTTGGAATTCTTATCCCTAGTGTGCCTCTGATAAATTCCCGTGGAATCCTCACTATCACTAGAATGTGATGAGGTGCTCCCATCATACGTTGTTGGTTGGTCACTGGTTTTCTTGGAGCATTCTCCAACCTATTTTATGACATACCCAAGTCCTTCATAACGAGGAAATTCCTCCACTTTGATGGGATTCACAATGCCCTAGCCATTAGTGCTAAGGCCCTTCCCTTGATATCCCATCTTCTTCAACACTTTTGATCCAATTATTGTAGTATGTTTCTCAAAAGCAGGGAAATCATCATCATAAAAAGAACATGAAATTAAAGTATCATTTTTTACCTCAGGATATCTATGCTACAACTTTTCCAAAGCCTCCTCCTTATCTTGTAACTGATGTTGCAACCTTTGTTTCTCCTCCTCCTTGACCTGCAACTGATGTTGCAACCTTTGTTTCTCCTCCTCTACTTTTTGTTGGAGTCTCCTTAGTTCCAAATTCTCCGCTTGAATGTTTTAGCTGATCTCTTTGACTTTTTGGAGCCATTCAGTGTTTGGTGCCCTTCTCATCTTTGGCACAACATCCGTTGAAATCTTTGTCTCATTTATTGAAGTGGAACCCAAGTCGATAGGTCCATCTTCTGCACTCCCAAGAGCTGCAACCTTAATTTCATCACCTGAGTCCGATCCAGGGTCAATTAGTCCAACACCTGCAAATCCTGCAGTTGCAGTCTTCTCATCATCCTCCGATTCAAATTCTTGGTCTTGCTGCATAGCTATAACTGTCATTTTCTTACCATTCCTGCCATTCCTCTTTGGCCTCAATTTTGGATGTAGTTTCTAGAAATGTTCCTCATTGTGCCCTTATTTCTCACAATGAGTACAAGAGGGATTTTTCTTCCTTTTTCTTAGCTACTGTTGTCCTCTTTGGTCGGTCATCTTGCTCAAATTTCCCCTACTTTCAAAATGTACAACCTTCACACTAGCTTCATCAAGAGTTTTCGGTTCAAATAATAACAATGAATGACACAAATAACTATGCAAAGAGCCATTCTATTTCATCAACATCTCAGGAGATTCTAGTGGAACATTCAATGCTAATGCTTGTGTCCTAAACTCCTCTATAAAATTCTGAACATTTAGACCTTTACTTTGTTTCAAATGTTGCCATTCCATCATAGCCTTTTGTTTGTAACCCAATGGGTAAAATTGTCCTCTTAAAGCAAAAACGAACTTAGACCAAGATGAAATAAGTTTGAAACTACTCTTACCACCTTTCTATAGTTTGCCTTCCCACTAGACAAGAGCAGTGCCACTCAATCGAAGGGATGCTAGCAGTATCTTGCCTTCATTCTCTTTGAATCATTGTATGCGGAGATATACTTCAACTTGTGTAATCCAATTATCTATGTTTTTTGCATTAGATTCTCCACTAAACACATAAAAATCAAACTTGACATCCAACTTGAAAAAGGGATTTTTATGAGTTTTTATACCTCTAGAACAACAAGAAGAGGAAGAAAAATAACTTTCACTAGCAGATAGAGAGGGAGGTTTGAGAGGCTCTTCTCCTCCTCCTTCATGATTCATCAACGCATGATCATTTCGCTCTTCTTCCAACCGAGCATCTACATCTGCCATTTTATTTCTTAGTGTTGCATGCCCCGCTTGTGGATCAAAGGACTTAAGTTTCCCTTCACCTCTTTTGAACTTTTCCCTAGTTATCATACACTTGCAATTCACATCAACATAAGATCCGCTCTTATACCAAACTTGATCCAGATCCTTTCACTTCAATGATGCATACAAAATTACATTTAAAAGAGCATGTAACCATAATATGCATATATATAAAAGAAATGAAAATAAATGAAAACCATGAAAAGTAAAGACACAACAGGTTGATAACAGAGTTCACCTAGTGTGGGCTACGTCTCCGAGCTTTGCTCGATGTGGGGAGGCCTCTTTCATTAATCTTTAGCGAAATAAAATTACATGCAAGTACAAAAGACACCTTATACCTCCACTTCTAGGGATGGCCTGAAAATGCACACCTTTGTTGAAGAAATGGATTGCACCATTGAATTCTTGATAAAAAATGGTGGAAAATGAAAAAAACTTGACCCTTTTCTGTTTTGGTCAAAATATGGTCCCCCAGGAATCTCAAAGACTCCTCAATAATTCTTTCTCATGGGTTGACTGAAATTCAACTACTCAGATGAAGAATCTGATAACATCTTCGCATTCCTGGCGAAAAACTGAGAAAAATGAGTATGAAGTCGGCCTGGTTTTGAAACTGTCAATTTCGTTCCTCTAGAGAATCTCCAAGATTCCATAAATATTTTGTTCTGCAAGTTGACTGAAATTTTGCTGCTCAAATGAAGAATTTGATTACACCATCAAAATTCTTGAGAAAAACTGAGTAATTTGAGTATAAACTCGACAAAATTCTGACACTATGAAAATTTGGCCCCAAGGGAATATTTCAGATTCCTTGCATATTCCCCTATGTGAGGGTTCCACTCCTCGGTTTTCGTGTGTGCTCATGGTTCCTCTACTCCTTGGTTTACGTGCTTAATGCTCTCCGTTATCCCTTGCTTGAATTGCAAAATGTTGGGTTTAAATATTGTGTGGGTGGAAGGTTAAATAAGTAATTGGTTAAGGGGCGCGTTGGGTTCAATACCCATTGCCTCCATTTTGGGTTGCATTTTTGTTTTTTTGTTGGTGGAATTTGGGTTGGCGGTTATTTAAATTTGTTAAGTGGGCCGCTTGTTGGTAGGTCGACCCCCAGTCGGTGCAGGTTCAAGTCCCATCGGCCCAATCAAATATTCGGTTGTTATAACGGGTGGTTGGTGGCCATTAAAAATATATATTATATATATTGGGTCAAGGGGTATGATTGGGTCTTTCGGGCCCGACCTGCCCCATTAAAAAAATGATTTTAAAAAAATGGGTTAAAAATCATTGGCTGAAATTTTGGTGTTACCAGAAAAATTAAGTAGGTCATAATTTCGCTAGTTCCAGCCACGTGAAACTATCGTCACAAAGTGACAAATTGTTTTCTCTTTAATTTCTGCCAAATTTAGCTGGTATTCCATATTTATCTGGACTCCAAATTTAGTTGGCGCTCCACTAACTTTAGCTAAGGGCCTAGCTGACCAAAATTTTGACTGGCCATAACTTTCACATATAATGTCAGATTGAGGTTTCGTTTGCATCGTTGGAAAGCTTGTGATGAAATCTTCGATCAGAACCTAGTTTAATGTTAATCTAAAGAATTTTATTTTTGAGCCTTTCCTCAGCCCTCTTTGATTTATGAACCTCTAGAGCCACATGGATCAATATGTACACAATATAACATATTCAACATGTAAAAAGTATACACAACATTAGTACTGCACATCCATAGACCACACTATCCATACCAAGAAACCTTACTTCTAATGTCTTTCCATTATCCATGCTTATCCCAACATGTCGTAGATCGCACTACTTTCATTCCGCTGATGTATCTCTTAACATTACCCGTCCATAACATAAACATAGGCATAATATAAACACATAATACCAATTCATATCCACATGATATTGACCTCATAGATCTTATTAGGGCTACTCTTCCCACTTGATCCATCATAAACCAGGAACCTCTTCATGCCATTTAACTGCATAAACAAACATTCCTCTACAAAGATGATCCTTGACGACCCCGTTAGAAAATGACATACATACATACATACATACATATATACATCTATACATATATACATATATACATATATACATATATACATATATACATATATACATATAAACATTAGCATAAAATAATCATGATCCCTAATGACCTTGTCATACAATGACATAAATACATATATATACATGTATACATATAAAGACATCAAAAAAATCATGATTACAACATAACTATTAGATATCATAATATCAAGTTTAAGAGAACTCCCTTTATCTGTGCACATCATGCACGACAATGAGAACAACAGTTCTCAACGTGGCCATGCCATTTGACACCAAAGATCCATTCACTTTACTTCTCCTGTTACCTTTCTCATGACTATCCTACCACCATCCATTATGCCAATGGACCCAACCAATGCAACCGATTGTCATATTCTTGCCTTCATCTGCCCTTTACTCATGCACTAAAATTCATCTACATCTTACATTCCCTACTGGGTACCATATAGCTCTACCCAAGCTCCATTAACTTTCATCTTTCCCCAACCAATTCCCAAGACCCTGAAAACATAAAAGACAAGAACAAGAAGGAAAAAGAGAAGAAAACCATAAAAACTAATAACAATACGACACCACACCACAAAAGAAGTGGCATGACCATACACCAGACATAAACAAAACAAAAAATCATGTGCAAACAAATCAAAAAAGTCCGAAAACCCAAAACTTGCCACAAACACCATGAATCAATCCCCATAAGTTCTCAATTCTTCCAAGGAAAAGCTCAACCCAAGCCCTCTTTAAGATTTCATGGCAATCTCTGTTGAGAAAAAAAACCCAACCATAATGAAATTTCATTATCTTTAGCCAAAACCCTAGCCAATCCGACCAAGTGAGCCTTCACCGCTCACCTCCAAGTCTTGCATTACAATGAAGTCCTTCCAGCCTTTTATAAGCTACATTACATATAATACCACGGGTAGAATACTATGGGTGCACAATACCATGTGCCCCAAAACCATCACTGTTTAACCTGGTCAACTTTGACTATATCCTAAGTCAAGTTTACCTAACAATTACCCCCTTAAACTTGACTTGGGGTTCCTTGACTAACTCCAGCCAAACCTTCTAAGTGAGACAATCCTGCTCACTCTAGCTCTTACCCCCCTCAGAGTTTTTACCGAGGGTATTGTTAACTCGACATTCCCCCTATCACCTAGGTCTAACCCAGACTTTACCGGTGGTCACCGAGGGGTACACATGCCTTACCAGGTCTTACAGTAGTATGCCCATTTACATGCAATAATTTTGACTTCATTATTATTATTATTATTTTTGTTTATTGCTGCTGCAATTCTGATCCATCCTCTCTCAATTTGATTTGCTCAAAAACTTCTATCAAACTGCTCCAACTGTGAGCTCGACGAGAACCTCGTAGATTCTAGCACTAGTGGCCTCACGTAGCAGAAAACGAATAATTTTCGAATCTGCATGAACAATTTTTTTCTGCTAACCTGCATGCAACCCACACCTAATCCATATTTCAACACGGCATAGAACACACAAGAAGTATCCCTTATCGATTCCCTACGAAAAAAGCTCTGAACAAAGTCAGCCTTGAATTTTAATATTACCAAAGGTATCTCTCAACTTCTTTAAATAGCCGCATGAATCCTGAACAATTCGTCATCATGTTCCAAACCGATAAATATCGCAAATGCACTGCGATCCCTGGCAGTTACGGCACTATCTTCTGCACATTCTCCTCGAGGTTCTCCCACATACGATTGTTCCACCATTATTTTCCAGACCCAGATCTGTAAAAAGGCTACATTGATCTCATTAGGAACTATAAACCCCTGGCATCAAAGAATCCCTTTGAAGCTAATATCTAGATCCGATACCAGTTCTTGAGAAATTTATTGCATAAATAAATAATTTACTGAGAGGAATAAATATAAAAATAACTAGCAACAACCATAAACACATAAGCACACATGTTTATCCGGGAAAATCCCAAATCCGGGGAAAAACCCAACTATAATGAAATTTCATTATCCTTGGCCAAAACGCTGGCCAATCCGACCAAGTGAGCCTTCACCGCTCACCTCTAGGTCTTGCATTAAAATGAAGTCCTTCTAGCCTTTTATAAGCTCCATTACATAGAATACCACAGACAGAATATTATGGGTGCACAATACCATGTGCCCCAAAACCATCACTGTTTAACCTGGTCAACTTTGACTCTATCCTGAGTCAAGTTTACCTAACAATCTCTATTGCCATGAAATCCCCTACATCATATTGCCATGAACACAACTATCAATGTATAAATAAACATAACAATATACCAGTTACTTTACCTTCTTGTGTTAGGCATGATGCCTTGTAACTGAATACGTACACGTATCATCTCTCAAGGGACTCCAATTCCCCTGACGAGTTCAACTATAACTAAAAACTAGATGTTATACATGTCAAACACAGGTTCAAGAATATAACACATATCCACATAACGTCAGACAAAATCAAGGTTAAGAAGACTTCATGTATGCAAAGCACTCATTCATTTGGAATTGCAATTTCCAAACATATCCAAAGCAATTCTCACCCAATTCCTTTCTTTTACCTTTTACCATGCTACAATTGAGTCTTATTATGTACTTCACATCACCCAGTTGTTAGTTATATATAAATAAATCAAATGTTACCTTATCATGCTAATACTGAGCATGTTACCCCTGTAACTGCTTACACATGACAGTCACATGTCTCAAAGATCAAGACATCGTGTCTATTATTCTGAAATCAACCTTTACCAAGACTAATAACCATGTCATAATCAACTCATAGTCACTAGTCATCATACTACAAGTAGCACCTACTTGCATTCAAGTACATATCACTTGTCTCAACACATATTGTGTTAGTATAACCGTCTTAAACATGATCATTCATTCGTGCAATCTTATAGAGACATACCCATATCATGCAATTAATCAAACCTTCAAACAACTGGTAAACATACCATGTTAGATAAATCAAATAGACAACATAATAAAAATCATACCTGGATGTATCCCAAGGGAGGCTATCACATCTACACAAGTCATTCTAGATTAGTATGACACAATATCACAAGTACATTGTCTCATACCTGATTATCTTAACCATAACCATCTACATAGGCCAATCCATATTAGCACAACACATATAACATCAAGATCTTAAATGCAATGACCATAATCATCATGTGTATGATTGTTGTGAAGATAAATCCCCTCCGTAGACATAAGCAATCTCTCTATCCCAATGAGTGGGTCTAACAATAAACTGAACAAACTAATGGAGACTTTCCTAGCTTATGTTGAAAAATAGACAGAGAGAGAAACCTACCTCGCTTTGATGCTAAGTACTCAATCCTTTGATGATGACCTCGATCCCTTGGCTTTCAAGATCGCTCCTCGCTATTCCTTGCATTTGAATACCTATAAGAGAGATCAAAAGACAACAAGAGATACAAGAGCATACATAATATATATCAAACATAAACTACTTGACAAATCAAGGAATATCAAGATAAATGCATAAATATTTACACATTATGGAAATTGAACATCAAATGTATATATTAATGAATAAAAAAGGGAAGCATACAACCATTTCGTTGATGTTGAAGACCTCCTTTTGGGTGGAATTCCAAGTCCAAGCCAAGACTCTTCAAGCACTCCTTCTCCAAGTTATATGGGCAACATTTGGGCATAATCTCAGCATATGAATGCAGGCAATCAATTCCCAACCATTTGGGGATGGAAGGGACTTGATTTATAGGAAGGGAGAGGGAGTTAGGGATCCAAAAGAAATGGAGGAAGGTCCACATCTCAAGCAGAAGTCCCTTAAAGGTAGGATCAATAGCTCCAAATGGGAGAGCTCAACCTTATCTCTACCCAACAACATCCAGCTCACTGTTTCTCGAAGTTTCTAGCATGCAAAGCTTCTCCTCCATTTTGGAAAAACCTGCCAGAAGAGCTTCAACGTGGGTTTTCATATCAAAACCCATGCTGGAAGCGCTAGGTCAAAGAAATGCACCCTTCCATCAACATGGGAAAGTAGTGGAACAAAGAGCGCTGGCCTTGAAATCTAAGGTTTCAGTCAACCCTCTCTAAAATTCACTGAAGCCAGTTTTTCTTCTATTCTTTAGGGATGTTTTTGTATGTGTATGATGATGAGTACACTTCACAATTTTCAACATTTTGGCACTTCGAGGTGTGGAATGGGAAGTGAATAGGAATTGTGACATAATACTATGTAACAATGACCACAACACATATAACAACAAATTAACTACCATGCATGACTATCTGACACATATGCATATGACTGCAATGATCAACTAACATCTATCATACATGTAACCACAACAACAATATAATGACATGAATATACATAACCATAATGTATATAACAACCATTAACCAACATACATGCATGCCTAACATACAAACTTGTATAATGATCTGCTCTTACCCCGAGGTCCAGCATTGCAACCTCGCTTTCATGATCTACATCTCCTACTCTATCTCATTCAACACATTAGCATCATGATGACACAAACTGCATAATGACAACCACTATTCAAGTCCAACCTACCATATATGCATAACCATAGTGATGATGATGCATGTATAACAACATGCATCTAACCCATCTAGTCCAAGTGTTTGAACCTGGAAGCTATGATACCACCCTATAACCACCCCTCCCATATCTACCCACTTTCACCAATCTACTAGGGTAAACATGACCTGAGTGATACTATGACATGACTCAACCTCCTAGATCACCTTAAGGAAATGGAGTCGACAAAAGAAAACTTACTGACCTTCCTTAAGAGCTACAGGACCCCCAGGAGCTAAAAAACCACTCTAGTTTCCCAGACTTTGGGTTGGACTGCCTTTTCGCTCGCATGCATAAGTCTGCATCCATGTGACTGTAGGCCTCTAGTCACATGCATAAGCCTACAAGGTAGTGATTGCAGCCCCAATTTCTCAGTTTTGAGCCTGCAACCATGAGATATGTGCCACCTTTTCAGGGTAGATTCTAGATCACTACCCAAAAGTTGAAGGGACTTTCCAAAACAATAAATGACCCAAGGAAAATCCTCTAACAAAAAAATTAATTAAGGACTTTATCTAACCATGCCTAACCCTGACATAAATTTCATCAAACACATTGAGAACATGTAATCTACAGGTCATTAATGCATATCTCAAATTAGGGGTCTAATACTTATCTGCTAATCATCAAGAAGGTCTAATGCCTTCTCATAACAGTTTCCATAACATTTGTTATCTAATCCATTCAATAACCATTCATCAATAAATCAAACATATAGAGAGCCATAGCTAGAACCTATTATGAAACCATGCTTATAACCAAAATAATAATGATGATAGAACACCCACCAAAGCCACATCATAACAAGTAAATTTACTCATGAAATGCAAGAGGAAAAGAGCTCTTATTAGCATATGAAAAAGCAAACCAAGTCAAGGACATGAAAGGTTCCTGAATATCTTTACAAATTTCAAGGAAGGAGACTACATCTTGAAGCGACCAAATATGTAATTTTCGATACTTTTCTATATTGTAGGACCTTCGATGGACTTCTTCTCTATTTTTTTGATGATAAATCTACAGATAAAATTATGAAAATTTTGCATGAATCAAGTTCTTTTGATAAGCATATTGGTTGCCTTTTCGCTACCAAATCTGCAAATCATAAAATATTTAGGTCTATTTTTTATTGGCCAACCATTTTTTTGGAAAGCTATAAGTTTGTCTGGAGTTGTGACGAATGTCAAAGGGACGTTTGTAAAGAGAATTTTTTTACTATGTTTGTTGGGTGTGGAGGCTGATTATCTTCCTGATTCAAAGGTATTGTTTCAATTGCATTTGAATCTAGTCCCTAATGGGTAGTGTAACGCCCTGCGGTCATCGGGTGACTGGGCGCGCACTCCACCCACTCTGCGACATATGTTTATGTGGATGAATTGGCATTCGAGTTTATAGAGGCGAGTCGGGGGGAGCTTGTCTACAAGCCTACCGAGGAGCATTGCCAAACGGAGGGCGAGCTGGGTCCCGCGCCATGGGCGGGCTGACCACACGATGGCATTGTATATCGTTTGAAGGTGCAGTGGTTGGAGATATGTGGAAGGGTTGGCCAAGGGCACGACCTCCATGCAAAGAGGCGTATATACATTCAATGGAGGATGGCATTTTCACCATCGCTCTTCGCACTTGATCTCAACAAGATATGTGAGGGACAAGAGGTGTAGCGTGGTATTGATACAAGAGATGTGCCCACTCACTGGGCACGACTGGACGATGAACTCGGCATAGTGTTCGTTGGACGAAGGCGCGGGTGGAGGGCGTTCTAAGGCGCCCGCCCACCAGAACGTTGAAGCAAGTTTTTGGTTGTGTTGGGCGTGGGTTGTGCACAGACGCGCCCGCCCGTTCGGGCAAAGAAAACTTGTATCGTATTGTGTTATATCTTGGTTAAGTCGTGGTGAGACCACGTGCGCTCTTGCACGGGTGGGCGCCTGACTTGGGTGTAAACGCTGGTGGAGCCAAGCTCCCAGTCAGTTGTAAAATTCTTCATATATAGTAAAATAATTCTCTTTGCATATGATGTGTTTATGCTACTATTCTAATATATTCTTATATTAATGGTTTCCGCACATTAATATGATAATTCATGTTTAATGATGAATGTTAAGGCGTAGTTCGCAAAGTAAGTTAACGATGAAAGATGTTGGTTACTTAGGTGGTGCCGCACCCGACCAATTTAACGAAAAAAGAATTGGGGGCGTGACAAGTGGTATCAGAGTAGGTTCACAGGTAGTGAAGCCGTTACTTGATGATGAATGCAGAGAACATACATGTTGCAATGAAAAGTTATGGAGAAATCGTGGATGAATAGTCTGGGTTTCGTGGACTTAATGGTTCATGGCAAGACCATTCAAGCTCTGGTGGACACAGTGGCCACTCATAACTTCATGACGACATGGTTGGAAAAATAGGTTGGACTAATGATCTTCCCCTCGAATGTGGAATTCAAGGTAGTGAAATCTAGAGCTAAAGTGGCGGGTTTGGCACACGAAGTTCCTGTGCAGATAAAAGACTAGAAGGGTCAATTGGACTTCACAGTGATGGAGATGAAATACTTTGATATGATACTCGGATAGGATTTCTTGAAGCGCAACAGGGCTATTGTTTTCCCCTTCTGTGATGAGGTGGTGCTGGTTGGACAGTCACAAACTTGGACTTTGCCCACTCATAGGCAAAGGAGGGAAGTCAAGGTGCAACATGTTTCTCCATTGAGTTTGGAGAAGGCTATGAAGGAGTCAGATATGGAGACATATGCGGTGATGTTCAAGGGAGTCGAAGGTGATGGAGTGGGGATGCCTGTTCCAGCCGAGTTTTCTGAGGTGCTGACCAAATATGCAGATTTGATGCCTGATGAGCTACCGAAGAAACTTCCACCAAGTTGTGCAGTGGACCATAGCATTGAGCTTGAGCCAGGAAAGCAACCCCCGACTAAAGCACCTTATCGATTGTCAGGACCTAAATTGGGGGAATTGAAACGAAAACTAAAGGAGTTAGCTAATGCAGGTTTCATTAGACCTTCAAGGTCCCCTTATGGAGCTCTGGTATTGTTCCAACGGAAGAAGGATTCGAATGAGCTATGGATGTGCTGTGATTACCGTGCATTGAACAAGCAGACGGTAAGGAACATGTATCCTTTGCCATTGGCTGCTGATTGCTTTGACAAGCTTGCGAAAGCCCGAGTGTTTTCCAAGCTGGACTTGAGGCATGGGTATTATCAGGTGCAAATAGCTGAAGGAGACGAGAAGAAGACCGTGATAGTAACAAGGTATGGTAGCTTTGAGTTCCTTGTTATGCCATTCGGGTTGTGCAATGCTCCTACTACATTTTGCACTTTGATGAATGATGTCCTACGACCATACTTGGATTTGTTCGTAGTAGTGTACTTGGACGATATAGTGGTGTACAATGACAACATGGAGGATCATAAGAAGCACTTGGCGATGGTGTTCGAGGCACTGAGGACAAATCAGTTGTTCTTGAAGAAGTATAAGTGTGTGTTCGCTCAGACCGAGATTCCGTTCCTTGGGAATATTGTTGGTCAAGGGTACATGCGTATGGAGCCGAGCAAAGTGAAGGTGATTGAGGATTAGGTTGAACCGAAGAATGTCCATGAGATGAGGGTGATTTTGGGCATGACCAACTACCAATGGAAGTTTGTAGAGGGGTACTCCAAGGTAACATCAACACTGATAGACCTATTGAAGAAAGACAAGAGGTGGAATTGGACGGATAAATGTCAAAAGGCATTTGATGAATTAAAGAAGAGGATGGTTACAACACCGATACTGAAGTTGCCTGACTTCGAGAGACTGTTTGAGGTACACACTGATGCTTCAGATTTTGCCATAGAAGGGGTTCTTATACAGGATGGGCATCCGATGGTGTATGAGAGTTGGAAGTTGTAGGACAGAGAACGAAGGTATCTGGTTCATGAGAAGGAGATGACTGCAATCATTCACTGTCTTCATGTGTGGAGGAATTACCTGATTGGGAAGTCGTTTGTTGTCAAGACTGACAACGTTGCAGCAAGTTATTTTGCATCACAACTGAAGCTTTCTACGAAGCAAGCTCATTGGCAGGACTTCTTGGCAGAATTCGACATGACTATTGAGTATATACCGAGAAGGCACAATGCGGTAGCAGATGCCCTTAGCAGGAAAGGACAACTTGCAGCATTGGAGGGTGAAGACTAGGCAACAAGGAGTAGGAGTTGAATCCAGATGTCAGAAGAGATGCAGAATAAGCTCAAGGAAAGTGTTGAAACCGATACTTTGGCGCAAAATATAGTGAAGCAGATAAAGGAGGGGAAGACACAAAAGTTATTTCAACGGGACGAGTTATTGTTCTTTGGAAACCGAATCTATCTTCCAAAGTCATCTGGACTCAGGAGGCACCTTTTGAAGGAGTGCCACGACTCACCATGGGCTAGCCACCCAGGGCAACATCGTTCTTTGGCATTGTTGGAGAGAGGATTCTTTTTGGAGAAGATGCGAGAGGACATGGAGGAGTATGTACATACGTGCATCATTTGTCCTGCGCATTTGTCAGCAGGACAAATCGGATACTCAGAGACAAGGAGGACTGTTGCAGCCTTTACTGATTCCTGAGAGGCCATGGATGAGTGTCTCGATGGACTTCATCACTCAGTTGCCACAGGTTCAGGGGTATAATGGGATTATGGTCGTGGTTGATTGTTTTTCCAAGTATGTTGTCTTTGTTCCTACAAAGATGCCGTGTGGAGCCGAGCGAACTGCGGAGTTGTTCTTTAAGAACATAGTGAAGTATTGGGGAATGGCATTGAGCATCGTGTCAGATAGAGATCCGTGTTTTACAGGTAGATTTTGGACCACATTATTCAAGTTAGTCAGGACAGAGTTGTTGATGGGTTCGAGTTACCATCTGCAGACAGATGGACAAACCGAGAGGATCAACGCATTGCGGGAGGATTACTTGAGACATTATGTGACGGCTGATCAAAGGAATTGGCCTAAACTCTTGGATATTGCTCAGTTTAGCTATAATATTCAAAAGAGTTCTCTGATGGGGTATAGTCCATTTGAGTTGGTAAATGGATAGATGCCGGTTGCACCATATACCATAGTGACAGGAGGTTTTTTGAGGAGTCCTCATTCGAAGAAGTTCATGAAGGCTTGGGATGAGACCTTGGAGTTGGCACGGTTGCGCTTGCACGAAACTGCAAGGAGAATGAAGAAATGGGCAGACAGAGGAAGACGGGATGTACACTTCAGTGTGGGTGATATGGTGTTTCTCAGGATTACCGGGGAGCAGTTTCAGCCAGCCAAGGGGACTGCAAGCAAACTGACACGGAAGTATGAGGGACCATTCCAAGTGAAGAAGAGAGTGGGGGAAGTTGCTTATGAGCTGGAGCTTCCGCACCATATGCACATGAAGCATCCATCTTTTCACATGAGTCAGTTGAAGAGATGTAGACTTGATGCTGATCATCTAGAGAGAGTTAAACCGATGAGAGGACCAGCTGGGATTGTGGATAAGCCAGGACTGGAGTTGGATAAGTTCTTTAGCTACAAAACTACAGGGATTGGTTGCCACATGAAATGAGTATCTTGTCAGATGGAAGAATGCACCAGAGGAGGAGAGCTGGGAATTGGAGGACTCACTTTGGAGATGGAAGAAGAAGATTGCGAAGTACGAACGGAAGATACTGAGGTAGTCGAGATTGTTGAGGGTGACAATGATTTCAAGTGGGGGAGGATGTAAAGCCCTGCGGTCATCGGGTGATTGGGCGCGCACTCCACCCAGTCCGCGAATTGACTAAGGCATGAAATGAGAATAGCGAGCGACCAAAGGCATGACATATGTTTATGTGGACGAATTGGCGTTCGAGTTTATAGAGGCGAGTGGGGGGGAGCTCGTCCACAAGTCGACCGAGGAGCGTTACCAAACGGAGGGCGAGTTGGTGGGGTGGTCCCACGCCATGGGCGGGCCGACCACACGATGGCATTGTATATCGTTTGAAGGCACATCGATAGGAGATATGTGGAAGGGTCGGCCAAGGGCGCGGCCTCCATGCAAAGAGGCGTATATACATTCGATGGAGGATGGAATTTTCACCATCGCTCTTCGCAGTTGATCTCAACAAGATATGCGAGGGACAAGAGGTGCAACATGGTATTGATATAAGAGATGTGCCCGCCCGCTGGGCACGGCTGCACGATGAACTCGGCGTAGTGTTGGGTGGACGAAGGCGCGGGTGGAGGGCGTTCTAAGGCACCCGCCCGCTGGAACGTTGAAGCAAGTTTTGGGTTTTGTTGGGTGTGGTTGTGCACGGGCGCGCCCGCCCGTTTGGGAAAAGAAAACTTGTATTGTATTGTGTTATATCTTGGTTAAGTCGCGGTGAGACCACCATGCGCTCTTGCATGGGTGGGCACCTGACTTGGGTGTAAACGCCGGTGGAGCCAAGCTCCTGGTCAGTTGTAAAAATTATTCATATATAATAAAAGAATTCTCTTTGCATATGATGTGTTTATACTGCTGTTTTAAGATATTCTTATATTAATGGTTTCCGCACATTGATATGATAATTCATGTTTAATGATGAATGTTAAGGTGTAGTTTGCAAAGTAAGTTAACGATGAAAGATGCTGGTTACTTAGGCGGTGCCGCACCCGACCAATTTAACAAAAAAAGAATTGTGGGCATGACAGGTGGGGTGTCGGGGGGGGGGGGGGGTGAAAACATACTTTTGACCCCCATTTCCTGCCCCCAAAAGATTTTTTTTTGATAAAATTTCCTTGTAACTATATTGTCATTTTGTAGTTAATATGGATCGTTCATTAGGCGAAATATCTGATGGCAGAAGTTATGTTAATTTAGGGTTTTTTCCCCTAGAAAGAAACCCTTAGTTTATATGAGGGAATTGTATTGCGACAATGTATTATTATTTGGTGTGAGAAAAAAAAAGAGGAGACTATGTGAGAGTGAAGAGGAAGCTACAATGGATGTGTTGTCGGTTGTATCCCTTCAGTTTGTTAGATAATATAAAAGGAAGGAATGGTTGTTTCTATGTGGACATAAACCAGATTGGGTGAAACACATATATCTATGTATCCCTTGTTTTATGCTTTTATGTTTTTCCAATAGTTTCATTACAAATCTTTGTTATTTAATTTCTAACAATAATGCGCCTGAAACTAGCCACCCTCAATTTTCCCTTTTCACAATGGGGACTGGTTTTCATAGGTTCCATAAACCCACCATCATCTATTGGGAATTCCTTTATCCTAACTGTAATCGACTACTCTACTAAGTGGGTGGAAGCAATGCCCCTAAAGAATGTTATAGATGAAGAAGTGATTGATTTATTGAAAACAATATCTGCTCTAGGTTCGACCTTCCACTTGAAATCATTTCTGATAATGGGCTAGCATTCATTTTCACAAAGTTTAGTGAATTTTATGCAAAATATTGAATCAAATATTCCACATCTTCAACCCATTATCCTCAAGGTAATGATTAAGTGGAATCAACCAATAAGAATTTGATTCGAAAAAAGATGATTCATGATAAGCTAAGAAGTTAGCATACTTTGCTAAAATATGCACTATGGGCAGAAAAGCCTATGGTTAAATCAAACATGCAATCTTCTACCTTTTAACTTGTTTGCAGTAAAGGGTTTTTATGCCTATAGAAACTTGAATTGACCTCATTGCAACTAGATTTACAAGTTGTTGAACTCATGTCAACATATATTCTTGAAAGAGTACTTGCACTATTGGTTCTTTAAGAACAAAGTAATCATTCTCTTGATCAATTAAATTGAAGAATGAAAACTATCAAGAAGTATTTTGACAAGATATTTCAAAATGTGAATTTCTATGTCAGTCAAAAGGTGCTCTTATGGGACTTAACTCATGCTACAAAATGGAAACATTCTAAATTACATAATGGAAAATTTCTAAATTACATAAATTATGGATTGGTCCATTGGTTATTGTTGTTGTCGTAGGAACAAATTTTTACCTGCTTAAAGATGATGATGATTGCATTTTCTCATATACAATGAATGGATATCACCTCAAGCTTTATATTGAGGTGGATAAAGAATGAAACAAGAACTTTTTACTTTATGTTTGTACATGTTGTTCTTTTTAATTTTAGTTTTCTTTATCTTCAATCATTAACTTCTCCTTTCACTTTGTTGTTTGATGGTTTGTTAAGCTATGTCATTTTCTATTATCACTTTATTTATTTACATTTATTTTTCTTCAGTCCTAGCTATTTTTTTCTTCTACCATGTTTGAGTACAACAATGTTACTACAATAGTTGAATCATTCTTTGATATGATTAGTTAATGTAATATTCTCTACAAAATTTTTATGCTAATTTTGAACCTTTAGATCAACAAATATCTCTAAATAGGAAAGCAAAAAGCCTCTTGTTAGTGTTCAAAAATGAAATTTCTATACTGCAAGTCTTCTCCTCATCTTTTCCTGCATAATTCACCACGAGTTATCTCTCTTTTCCCACCTCTTACATCCCTTTCTTCCCATTCCTTCATGACAACTTGATATCCTCCGTCTCATAGAAAAAAATACAATTGATAACTGAAAATTCTGAGCTTGGTCTGTTCCCTATAGATCTCCTTGTGGAATCACCAAATTTTGACACACCTACCTACACAAAACAAAAGCCATTGCAAGTACTTGCAAATTCCCCCCTGAAAATAAAGAATAAAAAAAACATTAAAACTTTAATTAAACGGTAAGTGGGCTCCCCCCAATGAATGTAATAAGCATGTTCCTACATTATTCTGTTTTGTATTTTCAAAGGCTAGAATAAGGGAGCTTTTGATTATTTTGTACATCATGGAAATTCTATAATCACTTCTTTTGAAAAGCATGTCTACGTGAAGGGTGTTTAAGAGACAAGGATACATAATTTTTTTTTGGCCAAGTAAGAGTGGAGCCTTCTATTAACCACAAGAAATATTACATATATTACATGTCTCTACAAGTGTAAAGACCAACAAGGGCTAACCCGATGAATATTAACCCGAAAAAACCTGAAACAAACCCGAAACCTTATGCCTTAGTCATACATCTAAACCTCCACCCATTACGCAACCCAATGGCTATTCAATAAGACCTCCTGTGATCCAATGGTCGTTAAAGAAATCTCTTTGGAGATATGCGCGACCTTTACTAGCTTTACGGAGCTGACAAGGTAAATAAATTGTCAACATATAAAAATTTGGATCCGTTCTTGGCCTTAACCTCCTCCCATGTTGAAACCCTATGTCCCTTCGATCCGAATCCCGTAAGATTTGATGGTCTTGAACACTATTACCTCAACAACAAGCACCCCTTTTACTCAGTTCATGGACTCGATAAAGATTATGAGCCATTGGTTTATAAATGTTCGGGTCCAGTCCGAGACTTAACATTCGATTACTTTTAGAACCCGAAATCCATACGATTAGGTCCCAGTTAATCTGATGGTCCTCCGTGATATCGGATCAGAAACTTGCATGGTCTTTAGCCTCTTTTACGGACCCGATGAAGATTATTTACCACTAATCTAAAATATTTGGGTCTACTTGATTAGTTAACCTTTAGTCACTTTCCCACTCGATATCCATACGATGGCGAAGGTTATCAAGATCTGTGGTTGGCGACCTGCTAAGAAGCCTGCTGTTTACCAAGTGCCCCTTCCCTGTAGAATGCTCTGTTTTACACATTTTTGAGGGATCAATGGTTAGGAAAGACTTTCGCTTCCGCTCACTCCTGCTTCCATTGGTCTTCTTTCTTGTTCATTCCTGATAGTCTGGAATTTCTCCATATCTTTGACCGCTTGTGTTTGAAAATCCTCACACAATTTTCTAGAGGGTGTCAAATCCCAAGCATACCTGCTGTAACTTTCTTTGCATAACACTCCTTCATTCTCCAGACGGTCAACTAGCATATTGGCTTTCCTTCGCACATGAATGAAGCTAACCATTCTCAGGGTTTTTAGGTGGGTATGAATGCACTGAAAGACCTATAAAAGCTGCCAATGTTTTGAAACTTTTCTCGGTGCTTTTCCATTACAAATATTCTTGACCACATTAATAATAATTCAGAGTCTACTTCAATGATGGCATTATGTAAATTTGACTTGATCAGTATTTCCAGGCATTTCTCTAAGTCCATGAGCTCTGCCATGTTATTAGTGGCGGTCCCCAAATGACTATGAAAGATAACTTTAATGCACCCCTACTCATCTCTGATGACCCCTCCAAAACTAGCCATCCCTGGGTTACCTTTAGAGGCTCCATTTATATTGAATTTCAATAAACCATGAGGAGGAGGTTGCTAGATGTCTTTACTAGCATTTATCTGTCTCACACCCTTGTTTATGCTCTGGGGAACTAGAGAATTCAGACCAACTACAGTAGTATACAAGCGTCCTGGGGTACAGTAGGGTCCTTAGGAGGTCTTCCTAAAACGGCTCCAATAGTGTCTTTGAGTTGTCTTAATATTTGTGCAATAATGTTCTTGGTTAAACCAATTTTGTGCTTGAAAATCCTGCCATTGTGTTCTTTCCAGACATACCAGATTAAGAAGCCTGGAACCAGAGTTCAAGCTTTGTTGATGATTTCATTGCCTGAGAAGTCTTTTATACAATTCTTCAAGGTGTTGGTAATACCGAGTCTGTCCCTTTCAGTCTCCTTGAAGATTTAGGCCACCCAATCCCACTAGGAAGAGGTAAAAGGGCAGAGGTTGAGTAAGTGTTCCATTTTATCCTCTTGTGAACCACATAGATGGCATTTGGATGGGCCAACAAAACCCCTTTTTAGAAGATTTTCCCCAATTAGAATTTTATTTTGTTGAACCAACCACATAAACAACTTTATTTTCATCCAATGCTGGTGCTGCCAAAGGTCCTTCCATACCTTATTAGGGTTTTGATAATCAAACCCTAGGGCTATTCATTTAGCTTCTTCGAGGTTAAAGTTACCTTCTGTGTTTCTTCCCCATCTTAGTTGGTCAGACGATGATGATACCAAAATCTTCCTTTGTTCCAAGTCCCAAGCAAGAGAGCTCGCTTGAGCTTTCAAAGGGCTCCCTTCATTGTAGCCTAGATCATTCCATATTCTCCATTTGCCACTGTTCCTTTCCTGATCCCAAAAGTCAATTACCATGCATAAGACTTTGTTTCCAGTGTCATTCTTGAGAGTGATTAGTTCTTCCCTAAACAAATTTGGTTCCTGCTGCCAGTTGTCCTCCCATAATCTTGCCAGGTTCCCAACTTGGATCTCCCAGAAGTTGTGTTGCTAGACAATGGCTCTGTTTTCCCAAGCTAGATTCCAAATGTGGGAGCCCTTGATAAGCCCAAACATTCGAATATGATCCCTCTCCTAGCAATTATTTACGTATTTCTGTTTCCAATGCTTGGCCCAAGGGGTTTCTGGTTCCTTAAGCCACCTCCACCAAAGTTTAGTGCCCGAAACTCTGTTGAGGGTTTCAGGGTCATGAAGCCCCAAACCACCATGGGCCTTAGGTTTGTAGATCTTGTCCCAAGCTACCAAAGCCCATTTCTTTTTCTCTTCCCCTTGGCCCCAAAGAAAATCTCTTTGAATACTCTTGATTTGTTGCATAACTCCTTCAGGAGCAGGACGAGCTGACATCATAAAAATGGGTATGACCTACAAGACAACCTTTGTAAGCACAAGGTGCTCTGCCAAATTCAAAGATCTACATGTCCATTTCCTGATCCTATCCTGAAATTTGTTAATTACTGACTCCCACACTCCCCTACTTAGAGGTTTGTTCGTAAGAGGGATTCCAAGGTACTTAGAAGGTAACTGATCCCTTTGAAACTCTAGAATTTTGGTGAGGTTTCTCTGAATATCAATGTCAGTGTTAAAAAAGAAAAAAATTGATTTGTCAAGGCTTACCTTTGTACCAGTGGCCATAGCAAAGTCGTTCAAGATTTGTTTAAAAGCTTTGGCTTCCTTGGCTGTGGGAATGCCCTGCAACATAGTGTTATCCACAAATTGTTGGTGAGTTGAAGCAGCTCCATCTATGGTCAGTTTCAGTCCCTGGATTCTTCCTTCTACACTTGCATTTTTTATCGCTCTGCCTAGTCCTTCCATCATGAGCACAAAGAGGAAGGGGAAAGCGGATCTCCTTGTCTGAGACCCTTAGAAGGCAGAAAGGTTCTGGAGGGCGAGCCATTAAGCATGATTTAAAAGTTATCCATGGATACCAGGGCCATAACCCATCTAATCCAAATGTGTTCAGACAAGGATACATATTCATTATCAAACTTTTTATGGTATTTGCGCAAGATTGACATCATTGTTTATATAGATTTTAAGATTTATAATATTCATTATATTATATCATATTATATATTAATTCTATTATATTTATTAGGTCCTATAGGTATTAATATATTAGTTCTATTATTAATTCTATTTTATTTATCAAGTCTATAGGTTATAAGAGTATATATAAATATATAATATACTATAAGTATATTATAATATTAATATATAGTTTATTAATTAATTCTATTGTATATATTAAGTCTTATAGGTATTAAGTTAATATATATTATATAATCTATATTATATATAAATATAATACTATTAGATATATAAGACTTAATATATTATTATATTATCTATTATTAAATTATTAATATATTATAATATTAAACTTTAGATATAATAATATATAGGTTTTTTTATTATAATAAAAAGTTAATATAGATTAACCTTTATAAATATGAGTTATAATAAATATTAATGTTTAGATATGTAGGTCTTTAGTCTTATGATATTAATAATAATATATAATATATTATGTTTTATGCCATTAATATTAATATTAAATAGGTCGTTAATTATATTAAGATTAGTTATAAATATAAATAAAGTTATTAATTATAAAAAAAATATTATGCAAAATTATATGATATTAATAATTGGTATTAATTTTAAAATTTTAATGCAAAATTATAAGATTAATTAAAATGTATAAATATATAAAATGTAAATTATAAAGATATTAATAAAAGAAAAATTTTAGTTTATTTTTAGGTTTTATTATTAATCTTTCTTGTCGGCCTGTGCTGTTCCTTCAATATTCATTCGCTCATGAGTATTTATCTCCTCATTCTTGCTCTTCTTTTATCATTTTTCTCTTAACCCTGATGATGGATCCCATTTGGGATTCAAAACGTTGGTGTAAAAATTCTCTTACTGTGGATTCTCCGATCAAAGACTCAAAAAGCATAAACCACAGATCTCTGAAATCCAATATCATTGTTTATAATTTACCACGCTTAGTTGATAGATGAATGTTGATAGAAGTACTTGATGATGCAATAATGAAGTGGTTCAAAAGTGGTTCTTATAAGTGTTAGCTGACCAATTATCTTCCCATCTCTAGGGTTTGTATTTATTTAAAAGGACCTTCATATTAATTTCCAAAGATATAAAAATAAGGCGCTTTGGGTTTCTTTTAAATGATGAAGATAAAAGGAAGGCATGGGCTATTAACCCACCCTACCCTTAGAATTTGTTCTTTATCAATATGTATGAGTCTAACCCTAACCATGGCACATCATACACTAATTTATAACAAACTTGAACCACATCTCTACCATATAAGTGAAAATATTTCATATCGACCTTGGCTCATACCATATGATTCTCAACATATTTGAAATGCCATTTTTGACAACCCACATATATTCCATTCACGTGATATCTATTACCCTGCATATGATATGAAAAATTCATAACCTGCCATATTTTAATGCATGCTTGTAATTTTCATTAATATTAAACCTTGATAATGGAATGTGATATGGAAAATTTAGTGTATGTATATAAATATCACATAGATTATGGTTTAAAGTTTCATTTAACACTCTCTCCTCATGATTGATGTGAAGCCGAAACACAATTATCACACATGGGTATATATCACTAGTTCATGTATATGTGTCGTTTCCTTAGGCATCATTCTATGGGGTTAACACTCCACATAAGACATTGATATTACCACGTAATATGCCTAAATTGTTGGCACACTGAGCAATAAATTAACTCTAACAACCAAATTTGACACATGTTGGGTTTGATGGTACTGGACTTTAATGCAACGTTTGTTCACCAAGTTAATGAACAATGTGCCACCAAGAAATGAGTCGGGCTTCGCCACCACACTATTGTTGCAGGGGGGTGACAACATTATTTTGAGCCACTGGACAGAAGGTTAATCCTCTATGTGGATAGAGATGACCCCTCTAGCCCAATGAGTAGGTCTAGCAACTTTAAAGGACAATCAACTAGACTTCTTCCTAGATTATAACTGAAAAGTAGAACAAGAGAGATGACCTACCTTGCTTTGATGCTAATATGATTTCCTTTGTTGAGATCCTCGCATTGCTTGTGTCACGTACTCGTTCCTACTTATTTTAGCGCTTATGTACCTGCACAAGTATCCAAGAGACAACAAAGCATACCAAGACTAATAACGAATATTATAATAATCTATTTAGCTGATAAAGGAATTCCAAACAAATACGTACATGAACATATATATTGGGAAGATGAATCAACAGTTGTATTATTATTTAAAGAATAAAGGGGAAGCTTACAACCATAGCCTTTATGTTGAAATGTTTTCCTTGAGTGGTAATCCAAGTCCAAGCCATGAAACTCTCCAACACTCCTCCAAATCTAATGAATAACCTCTAAGCACAAGCTCAACATAGGGCGCAAATGGACATAGACCAACCATTTGGGAAGGGTAGAGGGGGAATTTATAGGCTGGGAGAGGGAGTTAAACCTCCTAAAAAGAAAGGATTAGGCCCACATCTTAAGGAGGTAGCTCATAGGGATGAGACCAAGAGGTCAATTAGGAGGATTCAACCTCATCTATGCGAAACCACCTCCATCTCGCCGCTCTAGAAGCTTCTAGATCATGAAGCTTCTCATCTTCTTAGGGAAGAATTCCTTTTTGAGACCATCATGGGTATGAGAGAGGACAAAGCAATGCCATCGCTAGCTTAGCAAAGTGCAACTGGTGATCATCGGGATTTTGAGCTTCATAAGAGCGATGATTCTCATTTTAGGGTTTCATGAGCTATTTCTTCAGGGAAAGCTCTAGATATTTTCCAGGCAAAGTTAAAGGAGGGATATGAGATGTACACATTTATGAGTATACTATATAATGATCATGTTTCAGGCACTTTAGGGTATGTCATAGGGAAGTGCAGGATGTGTGACAAAATATTGCGTAACAACCACCTCTACTGCCCTGAAAGTTTTTTTTTGGAGAGATTTTCCTTGTAAATATTGCAATTTCGTAATCAATCTAGACCGTTCATTAGGTGGAATATTTGAGGGGAGAAATTAAATTAATTTGGGGTTTTTTTCCCTAGAAGGAAACCCTCAATTTATATGAGGGAATTGTATTGTGGCTATGAATTGTTATTCTGTGTGAGAAAAAGAAGAAGAGGAGATTGTATGAGAGAGAATTTGAAGTTAAAACGGTTGTGTTGTAGGTTGTATCGTTTAATTTTTTTGGATAATATAAAAGGAAGGATTGGTTGTTTCTTAGTGGACATACCCTAGATTGGGTGAAACACATATATCTGTGTCTCTCAAGTTTTATATGTTTTTCCAATATTTTCATTTCATTGCCCTGGTATTTAACTTCTAACAATAATGCACCTGAAACTAGTCACCTTTGATTTCCCTTTTTCACAATGGGGACTAGATTTCATAGGTCCCAAAAACCCACCATCATCTATTTGGAATTCCTTTATCCTAACTGTGACCGACTATTTTATGAAGTGGGTGGAAGTAGCACCCTTAAAGAATGCTACAGATGAATAAGTGATTGAGTTTATTGAAAACAATATCTGCTATAGGTTCGACCTTCCACATGAAATCAATGTTGGTAATGGGACAACATTCATTTTCAAAAAGTTTAACTAAATTATGTGCAAAATATCAAATTAAACATTCCCCATATTCGACCTATTACCCTCAAGGTAATGGTCAAGCTGAATCAACCAATAAGAATCTGATTCAAAATCTTGAAAAGATCATTCATGATAAGCTAAGAAGCTGACATACTTTGCTAAAATATGCCCCATTGGCAGACAAAAATATTGTTAAATCAAGCATCCAATCTCCCCCCATTTAGCTTTTTTACAGTCAAGAGGTTTTTATGCCTATAGAACTTGAATTGACCTCCTTGCGACTAGATTTACAAGTTGTTGAACCCATGTCAATAGATATTCCTAAAAGAGCACTTTCACTATTGGTGCTTGAACAACAAAGTAATCATTCTCTTGATAATTTAAAACTAAGAATGCAAAGTATCAAGAAGTATTTTGACAAAAAATTTCAAAATGTGAATTTCTATGTCGGTCAAAAGGTGCTCTTCTGGGACTCAACTCATGCTACAAAACAAAAAAATTCTAAATTACAGAAATTATGGATTGGTGCATTTGTTATTGCTATTGTTGTAAGAACAAATTCTTACTTGCTTAAAGATGATGATGATTGTTTTTTCTCATACATAATGAATGGCTCCCACCTCAAGCTGTATATTGAGGTGGATAAAGAATGAAACAATAAATTTTTACTTTCTAATTGTACATATTGTTCTTTCTATTTTTAGCTTTCTTTTACCTCGAGTCATTAACTTCTCCTTTCCTTTTACACAATTTATTTTCACTTTGTTTGATGGTTTGTTAAGCTATGTCATTTTCTATTATTACTTTGTTTATTTACATTTCTTTTGCTTCAACCCTATCTATTTTTTCTTCTACCATGTTTGAGTACAATACTGTTACTACAATAGTTAAATCATTCTTTTATACGATTAGTTGATGTAATATTCTCTGCACAAATTTTATGCTAACATTTCTCACCTTTCAATCAACAAAGATCTCTAAGGAAAGAAAGAAGCCTTTTGTTAGTGTGCAAAAAGGAAATTGCTATATTGCAAGTCTTCTCCTCAACTTTTCCTACATAATGCACCATGGGTTATCTCTCTTTTCTTGCCTCTTGCATCCCTTGCATCCCATTCCTTGGCGACAACTTGCTCTCCTATGTCTCATAGAAAAAAATACATTTGATAATGAAAAATTATGAGTTCTAGTTTGTTGCATATACACCTCCCTATGGAATCACCAAATGTTGACACACTTACCTACACAGAATGAAAGCCATTGCGAGTACTTGAAAACTCTCCCCTGAAAATAAAGAATCAAAACAAAACATTAAAATTTGAATTAAAAGGTAAGTGGGTCCCCCCCATGAATGTAATTAGCATGTTTCTACGTTATTCTATTCCATATTTTCAAAGGCTAGAATAAGGGTGCTTCCTATTATTTTGTACATCAAGGCAATTCTACAATCACTTCTTTCGAAAAGCATGTCTACATGAAGGATGTTTGAGAAACAAGGATACATGTTCATTAGTAAACTTTTTATGGTATTTGTGCAAGATTGACATCATTTTTTTACTTTACCATGAATAATAAATAGATGAATGTTCATAGAAGTACTTAATGATGCAATAATGAAGTGATTCAAAACTAGTTATTATAAGTGTTGGTTGATCAATTGTCTTCCCATCTATAGGGTTTGTATTGATTTAAAAGGACCTTCGTCTTACTTTCCAAAGATCTAAAAGAAGGAACTTTGGTTTTCTTTTAAATGGTGAAGATAAAAGGAAGGTATGGGCTACTAACCAACCCTACCCTTAGAATTTGTTCTATATCAATATTTATGAGCCTAACCCTGACCATGGCGCATCATACACTAACTTATAGAAAACTTGAGCCAAATCCTGACCATGTTATAATTGAACATATTGCATATCAACCTTGGCTCATACCATATGATTCTTAGTGTATTTGAAATACCATTTTTGATAACCCACATATATTCCATTTGAGTGATATCCATTGCCATGCATGTGGTATGGAAAACTCATCACCTATCAGATGTTAATGCATGCTTGTAATCTGTATTAATAGTAAATCTTGGTAATGGAATGTGATATGGAAAATTAGGTGTATATATGTAATATCACATAGATTATGGTTTAAAGCTGAATTTAACACTCTCTCCTCATGATTGATGTAAAGTCAGAACACAATTATCACACATCGTTATATATCACTAGTTCATGTATATGTGTTGTTATCTTATGCATCGTCCTAAGGGGTTGACGCTCCACATGAGGCACTGGTATTACCATGTAATATGCCTCATGGCTGGTACACTTAGCAAGAACTTAACTCCAATAGCCAAACTTGGCATATGTTAGGTTTGATGGTACTGGACTTCAATGCAGTGTTTATTCACAAAGATAATGAAAAACATGCCACCAAGAAAAGGTTCGGGCTTCAAGCCGTTGCATCTACTGAGGGAAAGAAGTAGTTTTAGGTTTCCATTTTCGTTCCAAGAACCAACTGAAGGAGCAGGAGGCACCTTTGGAGAAATCATGGTTAGCACAACAAACAATTTCAACTAAACAATCTCACCATACAAGTGTTTGAGCCGGCGATGTGGAAATTTCACATCAATAATTTCACCATACAAGTGTTTGAGCCGGCGATGTGGAAATTTCACATCAATACCAATAATAGGTTCGGAGTTTTAGTTCTATTTATTGTTATGCTATGGGATTAAACCCCTTCCACCAACTTTCCTTTCCACATATCCAATATTGATGTTTTATGGCTTTGCATGCTAGGTGAAATGCTTATCACTATTGTTTCTCTCCAACATTAAAACACACATGATTTTCACCCCTCTTATATGATTTACACCATGCCCATCATTGCGATTACTCACAATGCCTCACAATATTTCCCAGTTGATTTTTTTAACCAAAGGCTATTTTCTATTGAGCTCCATGTGTAGTCTACCCTCGAATGCAAAAATGAAAAGGGGGGTTTTAACTGATGCAAGTCAATGTTGTTATCTGTAACTTTTACTCATAAAGAATGTGAATGGTAACAATTCAAACCATGATACAATGAAAAATCATCACTCCACCTTCGAGTTGTTAAATATTCCTCATTCATTTCCACAAAATTTTCAAAGTATATTCCACCTAGTTTTACTAATCATTACCTCACATTAAATATTATGTCATCACCTATGTTGACATACAATATGAGGTATGTTCATGAATGGTTGACTTAGTTCAATTATTTTCAGTCTCGTTCTGTGCATTAGCGTAAGAGCTCTTCCCACTGTCTGCATTGTTAATGTATGTTATAAACACGTTCTTTTAAAAAGGTTTGCAATTATTTTAATAAAAATGGGTTACATATACTCATCCCTGAACTATTTACTGTGTAAACCCTCCAGAAATAAAACTCCATTGGTTGACATTATTGGGGATAATGAGGCATCCCTAACTACTATAGTATTTCTCTCTTTTCTACCCTGTAAATAGCTATGTCGAGCATTGTAATATTTTTTTTGGATTTCCATTTCTGGCAAACAAATTTATTTGGCATAACACCCTCATATTTCTCATACTTACCACCCTTTACAACCCATCATGGCCAAAAAATAAACAAAGTTTATGAGAAATCTTTGTTAATGTCTAGTTATAAATAAATTCATGTGCTACACTCCCCCCATGTCTCATACTTATCACTTTTAGCCATCCTTGACCCCAGTTAGCGGATACAGTGTGTAATATCATCCATGGATAACAAGATTATGCCTAGTTTATTTACTCAAACAAGGTAACCTTCTAAAATTCATCCCTTTCATTCTAGATATATCCACTTTTCATTATGGGTTCTAATGATCCATATTTTCGATTGGTCCACATTTATGGATTTTTTTTATACAAATGAAAATATAAAGAGAAGCATTGGCACAATGATACCTTATGCAATCCAAAAATCATTTCTTTTCTAATCAAAGTCAGGCTTGTATTAGAGTAACTCCTTGTTGAGATACCTATTTCCTGGTTAATTCATATCTTTTTATTTAGAATGTATGAGTCATCCCTTGTATGCAACAAAGTTATTCTTTCCCATGTAATGTGTTATCACACACCCCTACATTTACATAAACATGATCTTGAACATGATATACTTTGTTTCTTACTTGCATACATATTTGTTAAAGTACTGTATGATGAGTTTTCATAGCAAGAGATCTCACAATAATAGGAGAGGACTAGGAAGACATGGAAATGTCATGTGGAGGCAGGACCGAAACAAAGGATGCAATTCTCTATTCACTTGGATGAAAATTTTGAAGAGTTCAATAATTTGACCCAAATAGGGCACCTTTGCTTAGGAGGCCTGCCACCTAATACCACCTTGCAACCATCTCAAAATATGCCTCTTATACACCCCATCATTTTTTAGATACCTCCACAACAACGGCTTGAGCCACAACAACCACGACATTATGACAGATGGGACCCAATTACCATAGGTCAACCTTCATGACATATCTTCTAGCCAATTATTTCCCATAATTCTGTGCCTCCTTTTATTTCTACTCATCGAGTAACCTATGTTGCATCTTTGTCTATAACAGAGCATCCTTTGTAGCCACCTCCATACATAGTTGTTACTAATCTTTACCCTCTTGTGTCTGTTGTACACTCATCATCTGAAGCCACCTCTTCACACTCCCACACCACTCCCTCAGAGAAAATTGATAAAAGGGAGATTTTGGTTGATGATATGTTCCTGAAAAACAAACTTTAGAGAAAAGAGGGGGAAACAAGGGTAAAGAGCAGGATGATGGACAAAGCTCGCACCCTAAGCTAACTTGAGTGACAATTTTTATTTCTCTTGTTCATAGTATATGCACTCTTTGGTACAATTTACACACATTTTATTTTCAGCACTTTGGTATATATTTTGGACAACATTTATATTTTCAATTACATACATATTTTGTGGCCTACATGGAGATATAAGTAGAACACTTTGATGTTGGTATTGCTGTGTTTATTTTTCTATTATATGTTTGATGTTTGACATTTTTGGAGGCACAAACGGGGATGGAGTTTAAGTTATTATATCATTCTTTCTTATTGTTGTACACACATGGGAGGCACAAGGAGTAATTCTCATGGTTGACATGTTATGATCATGCTAATGATTTTGTTTTGATATGTTTTTGTTTAGCCGTGTTATCATATGGGATGCACAAAGTTTTTTATTATAATCTATTTGTGATCATTGGTAGTTACGAGTTATATATTTGTTTTTACATATATATGTTAGGCGGTACAAGGGTGATTTTTCATAATATACATTTTATTGCTTGATGATATTATTATATGCATGTTGGGAGACACAAGATGGTATTGAGTTAATGAGATAAATAAGGGGGCGGGGGACCTACCAAAATTTATGTTATGAAAGTTAATTAATTTAAAAAAAATCAAAATTCTTTATAACTCTCTTTCCTATTGTTAATAAAAATATATTTGAAATAAAATTAAAACAAAGAAAAACTAATGAGAGTGGATTCTAAAGGAAAAGAAGACTATGAAAGATGAAATCCTGAACCTCTGAGGAGAGGTATGCACAAGCTTTAAATTTGTCATTATTTTGCCATAATTTATATTTTTGTACGTATAAGAGGCTGATATGTTAATGGCAACAAATTTCTTTCAAAGGAGTGACATGGAGGAAATCAGATTCATTCCAACTTTTGGTTATGTTAAGGTTATCTTTTATTTCATGCACTTGTTTATGCTTTTAGAAGATATAGAATTTAATTCTAGTGCTAATAGCCAATCTTTTTTGCAGAGAAGCATTGTTGATATAATTGCATCCTAATGTTCGAGAAGGATTCATAGAGTTTTTAATTTCATTCTTGCTTTCTGAGTGTTTTGTACAATTCTCTTGTGTCAATAATGCTTTAAAATTGAATTATGGCCAATAGTTCTTGCACGAACTAGCCAATTAACTAGTTGTACTTTCATTTATGAATAAAAATAGAGTTTTACAATTATATTTTGTGTGTATATCTTCTTTGAATTTTACTCTTTAAATGTGAACAATCTTTGTTGAAATTATGTTTAAGCTTTTATGAGATTCGTATAGTAGAATATTACATGCTTGTGTAACCTTATGGCTAACGAAGCATTATATTAGAGCTGCTCATAAAATCATCTTTCCTTCATTTTATTAATGTTCTTTTTTTTTTTTTTTCCAGTCATTGTTACATTCTATCCACATGTATATGTTTTCATTACTATGTTGTAACATATTGTAATCCTCATAATTTCCGCCCTTTTATAATTTGTATTTTCTAGATTTCTTTTCATTTTCTGTTGTAAATTATTATCATAAATAAAAGAAAAAGAATCACAATCCGAGAGCATAAAACTAAGGGCCTAGTCCTACTATCTCACGTGCTTGGTGAGATTCTAAGGTTTGTTAGTGAACCCGAAAATATTCATTTGTCAACACAAGATTGGTGAATAGTGTATGCATCCCTGAGGTTTTTGGTTTCAAGGAAATTGTCATGTTCCTTATCCAAGCATCGACATCTCCACACACAATTCCTTTCGCACTCCTCTTTTCCGCCAACACTAATTCTGCACAACACTACCTCTACACTCACACTACTCCCATTGATCCTCTGGTTTAGTCTTTAGAACTTAGATTGTTATAATTTAGGAGATATGCCCTATAAAAATTTCCTATATTAGTTTGCATGCAAAGTGTTTGAAGAAATTCCTAAATGGATTAATGATTCATTGCATACAAATTGTTTGATAAAATTCCCCAATGAAAATTTCATGGATGGGGATACAATTATTTTAGCTAATATATGCTTATTTGCATGCAAAGTGTTTGAAGAAATGCTTAAACGGTTTAATGATTCACTGCATACAAATTATTTGATGAAATGCCCCAATGAAAATGTTGATTGTGGATGGGGATAATATTGTTGTATGGTAGTATTGCTATAGTTGATAGATGCCTATTTGCATGGAAATAATTTGAAGAAGTGTGTTAAAGGTGTTTTATTACAATTTTCATACAAACTATTTAATAAAATACCTTAGTTAAAAAATGCACGATTGAGCAGTATATTTCAGTGAGAATGTGACAAGTGGAATTAGAGTAATGTTTCTGATTTAATCTCATACAAAGTGTTTGGCAAAATTTCTGAGAGATGAAAATTGGGTTTTGGCAAGTGTGGTATGTGACAAAGTTGTATCATAGCTTATTGTCAAGTTAGTATAGGGAAAAAATAAATTTGGGTACTTTGTAACCTTTGTAAGTTAGCGAGGGAACTGGGTATGTTACAAAGTGATCTCATAAAATTCGGGAGAGATATGCAATGTCATGAATCTCTATTATCTATATATGTTTATAAGTCTGGCATATCACAAACATAACTATGTTGTTGGGCTACCTCATTGGGAGTGCACTTTGCATGATAAGTACATGGATTTATTCTGTCTTAGGAAGTTCTCAAAGTTTTTTGCATGATTCTATTGAATTCTTGTGAACTCATGCGGTTTCTGACATACTTATGAACTCATGTGGATTGCTAACATGCTTATGATTAAGGAATTAATTGCTTGATTACTTAGTGTGCTTCATCTAACTTGTTTTGGTGCATAGTTCCTATGATCTAATATGTTATAGGAATCTTGGTCTAAATACCTTGGTTGGAGGCTACATAATTTTTGGTGATAGGACGAAGTAATCCGATGCATGGAAACTTGAATATCCCAATTTATATGATAAATTATAGGAATTTGTGTTCAAATAATATATTTATAGTTGTAAGTTTGAGCTTGCATTATCAACATTTGAGACCCAATTTCCATAACAAGACCATGGAAGCTGGGTTAGCTTGATGTAACACCTTCCACTGCCTGAGAATAATCCATGGGGGTGGGAGGGGGTGTTACAAAGTGGTATCATAGCTTCTAGGTTCAACACCTGGACAGGATGGGATCTATCATAGATGAAATGAAGAGAAAAGACATGAACTAGACTTTTGGAGATTAAAAATTTGGAGCTTTGTGTTATTTAAACAAAGATTATTTTTTGGGTGCAAGCGTTTGTTGTTTGTTGAAATTTCTAGTGATTATTTACTACATGCATATGTGGTTATGTGAATGTAACCACCCCTCCGTTATCTACCCACTTTCATCGGCCTAAGGGGGTAAACATGAGCTGAGGCCTACCATGACATAACTCAACCTCCAAGATCACCTTAAGCAAATGGAGTCGACAAAAAAACCTTACTGACCCTCCTCAACAACTACAAGACCCCTAGGAGTTAAACAACCACTCCAAGTGCCCAGACCCTGAGTTAGACTGTTTTTTCACTGACCTAGGTTGTCAGTCGCATGCATAAGCATGAATCCATGTGACGATAAGCCTCCAATCACATGCATAAGCCTGCAAGGTAGCAATTGCAGTCCCAATTTATCAATTTTGAGTATGAAACCACAAGATATGTGCCACCTTTTCAAGGATATACTCTAGATCACTACCCAAAACTTGATGAGACTTTCCAAAATAATAAATGGTATGAGGAAAAGCCTATAATACAAAACTTAATCAATGAATTAACCTAACTAGGCCTAACCATGACAAACATTTTGTCAAACACATTGAGAACATGTAATCTACAGGTCATGAATGCATATCTCAACATAGGGGTCTGATACTTATCTTAGAATCATCAAGAAGTTCTAATTCCTCTCATAATAGTTACCATAACATTTGTTAGCTAATGCATTCAATAAACATTCATCAATAAATCAAACATATAGAGATCCATATATAGAACCTATTATGAAACCATGCTTATAACCAACATATAACAATAATAACGATGATAGAACCACCATCAAAGCCACAACATAAAAAGTAAATTTATTCATGAAATATAAGACAAAACAAGTTCTTATTAGCATATGAAAAAGCCAATCAAGTCAGGGACTTCAACGTACCACCTGACCATGGATTGAGCTTAACCAAATCTTTCTTTCAACTAATCACCCCCGTGCCATATTCCAAGCATGAATGTGGGTCTCAAGACAAAACAACCAGGGCTTCCCCAGGCTTTACTAAAATCCCGCAAAAATTGGTCAAGTGACTCCTAGGCCTAAAAAAATCACTTACACAGCTAGAATTCACCGCAATCCCGCCAAAAATTGGTCAAGGGACTCTTAGGCCTAAAGCAAGCACCTACACAAATAGGCTTACTGCAACCCCAGTAAAATTGATCAAGGGATCACTAGGCCTTAAACAAGCTTGGATGTCTCCAGATTTCTTCACCAACACCTTGACGAATTTGTGTGTCTCCACCCTCATACTTTACTGCAATCCCGCCATTACTGGTCAAGGGATTCGTAGGGCCTTGAGAATTTTCTTGAGACCACCTCACCCAAATCCAAAACCAATCGACAATCCAAAGCTCAACCAAATGAAAGAACCCCATCACACCATGGCTATCCAAAAATGGAAAGGTAAGGCTAAAACCGCCATCACACCCAACAAAACCCATGTTAGTGAAAACAAGAGAACCAAATACATACATGCATGTACCATGCATCCATAAACCAACTAGGAAATCACACATGCAACTTTTTACCTGCAATTATTTCTACTGAAGTTGCTTTATCCAACTCTTCCTTGCTTGATCCTTTATTTCCTTTTCCTTCTTGTTCTTCCTTTACTTTCCTTTATCCAATTCTAGAGTGCTCCAAGAATGCTCTAAGTGTACAAGAGTGTGAGAGAGAGAATAAAGACAGAGCTCCAAAACTGAACTGACAAAAGTATCAACTCACCAAAAGATATGAACTGATCCTCATAAGCCTTTTTGTCATTAAGGCCTCTATTTTCTTCATTTTCCTCTATGTTCCTTCAATTTATTCCTCACATGCAACTTGTGACCTTTCACTGTCCTTTTCTCCCATTTTCCTTTATTTTTATAAATAAAGAATGCCTTTTTTCCTTTCCAAATCCTATGTCAATGCCTTTGTCAATTTTATTATCCATAATAAACCGAACGAACATCCACTAGGATGTTTTGCCAAACAATCAACTTGGAATATGTGTCCAATGACCTTGGTCTTATTTTTCCTTTATTAACTTTATTACATGAAATTTTAACCTGGGGTTGTTATAGACCCCTCCCCCTTAGGGGAACACCATCCTCAATGTACTATGACACCTATGACCAACAAACTGCTAAAATAAAATATACTACCTATGGAGCTTTATAACCAAACTTGTTGCAGTATTTACAATGGAATCCTGCTGAAAACATGACAATCATACCATTTACTGGAGATTTATAACACAACTCATTACCTTATTTACAATAACAACCACATATACACTCATGCACATTTGATTCAACCAGAAAATAACCATACTGTCTATGGATATTTATAACACAACTTGATATAGTATTTACAATAACATACACATATGCACATTTTCTCTAACCACCAAATAAGAGGATACAGTGCCCATATAAGCAACAAGGGAATCCATAGGTGTGCACCTCCACCCTCAAGTAATACCAGGATTCACCTCCTTCCTAAGAAGTCCAAAATCCATTGCCAAAGTCAAAATCCACACCCAATATCTAATGCTACGATCCTTGCGCTACATGTTCCCTCAGTGAATAGTTACTAAATCATTATTCTGGGGAACACTCCCAATGTGCTTTTTGATTCCATCTAGAAATTCTATTAACCAAAAAAAAATATTCCCCTACCTTCCCTTCTCTGCTACACAACCCCTCTAGCAATTCAGTCACCCCTTTCCATGCAGGTACTCACCTTTCAAGTTCCCCAACTTCCCCTTTCTTGGGTGATCCATCCCTTGGCAAGATTTCCTTGCATCAGAAGGTACAAAAACCAAGGCATATATCTACCTCAAAACCATCATACTGGTCATCATGACCATGACAATCAATAGACACTATTGGGTACCAATATTCCACAATGGCCCTACTCTTGAATGCTTTACTATCATATTATTGCATGTTCCAATTCCTTTTGTTGTTGCTGCTAATTATTGCAGACAGTTTCAACCACCCAAACCATGAATTTCCCTACTTTCCTATACTAAAAACATAATTGTCATTAGATTCCAAACGAATTGAAATAAATTCAAATCATACCTCATTGGTAGCTTGTCAGTAAGGTACCCCTACAAATCTATTTACTTCCTATCACAACAAGTCAAACTAACTCTTTGATCAAACCATCATGTATAAACATATCAAATTGGTTAGCTCAAAACTCAACCATCATAATCAGAATCATAGAGCACATGTAACCATTATAAATTAGAGTCATATATCACATGCATAATAAAATTGAAATGAAATATTGATACTTATCTTTCAATCAATTCTTTGCTTCTACCTTTTCTCTTTGTCCTTTCCGTACACACACCGAATAGATTTCCACACCCAACAAACACCCAATGCCTTTTCTTTTCTTTAATCACGTAAACATACACACAATGCACATTATAACACATACATCCACACATGGTGTACTACACCACACAATACATACACCTACACCCAGTATACATCACGACACATACACCTACACCCGGTGTACAACACAACACAATACGTACACCTACACCTGGCATACAACAAAACACAATACATACACCTACACCCGGTGTACAACACAATACATATACATACACAAAGTACGATCACAATGAATACACATGTCACGATACCGTGACTACACAATGCACATACACAATACCACATGAACACAAAATAGCATGTACGACATGCACACAATACCACATGTACACAACATAGCATGTAAGACATGCACACAACGCAACATGTAGTACATGCACACAATACCACATGTACACAACATAACATGTAATACATGCACACAACACAACATGTTGTACATGCACACAATACCACATGTACAACATGTACACAATACCACTTGCACAATGTGTACACAACACCACTTGCAAAATGTGTACACAACACCACATATACTATATGTACACAACACCATCCAATATCTAGCACTACGATCCTTGCGCTACAAGTCCAGAATCCATTGCCAAAGTCAAATTCCGCATCCAATATCTAACACTACGATCCTTGCGTTACATGTTCCCTAAGTGAATAGTTACCAAATTATTGCTTTAGGGAACACTCCCAATGTGCTTTTTGTTTCCATCTGGCAATGTTATTAACCATTTTTTTTTTATTCCCCTACCTTCCCTTCTCTGCTACATAGTCCCTCAGGAAATTCGGTCACCCCCTTCCGTGCAGGCACTCACCTTTCAAGTTCCCCAACATCCCTTTTATTGGGCAATCCATCCCTTGGCAAGGTTTCCTTGCATCTGAAGGTACAAAAACCAAGGCATATGTCTTCCTCAAAACCATCACACTGGTCATAGCATGATCATGACAATCAATACACACTATCAGGTACCAATATCCCACAATGGCCCTACTCCTGAATGCTTTAACATCATATTGTTGCATGTTCCAATTCCTTTTGTTGTTGCTGCTAATTCTTGTAGAGAGTTTCAACCACCCCAAACCACGAATTTCCCTGCTTTCCTATACTAAAAACATATTTTTCATTAGATTAAAAAAAAAATGAAATAAATTCAAATCATACATCATTGGTAGCCTGTCAATAAGGTACCCCTGCAAATCTATTTACTTCCTGTCACAACAAGTCAAACTAACTCTTTGATCAAATCATCATGTATAAACATATCAAATCGGTTAGCTCAAAACTCAACCATCATAATCAGAACCATAGAGCATGTGTAACCATCATAAATTAGAGTCATATATCACATGCACAATAAAACTGAAATGCAATATTGATACTTATCTTTCAATTAATTCTTTGCTTCTACCGTTTCCCTTTTTCCTTTTCGTACACACACCAGATCGATTGCCACACCCGACAAACACCCAATGCCTTTTCTTTTCTTCATTCACATACACATACACACAATGCACATTATAACACATACATCAACACAAGGTGTACTACACCACACAATACATACACCTACACCTAGTATACATCACGACACATACACCTACACTCGGTGTACAACACAACACAATACATACACTTACACCTAGCATACAACACAACACAATACACACACCTACACTTGGTGTACAACACAATACATATACATACACAAAGTACAATCATAATGAATACACATGTCACGATACCATGACTCACAATGCACATACACAGTACCACATGTACACAACTTAGCATGTACGACATGCACACAATACCACATGTACACAACATAGCATGTAAGACATGCACACAACACAACATGTAGTACATGCACACAATACCACATGTACAACATGTACACAATACCACCTGCACAATGTGTACACAACATCACTTGCACAATGTGTACACAACACCATATATACTATACGTACACAACACCATTTGTACATAGCACCACATATACAACATGCACACAACACTATATGTACACAATAACACATATGTAACATGCACAGAACACGATATGAGATCCAAATATTTTTGCATTAAAGATGCATACAAAATTGCATTTAAAAGAGCATGTAACCATAAGATGCATATACATAAAAGAAATAGAATTAAATGACAACCATGAGAAGAAAAGACACAACAACTTGATAACGGAGTTCACCCAGTGTGGATTACGTGTCTAGGATTTTGTCAATGTGGGGAGGCCTCTTTCATTAATCTTTAACAAAATCAAATTACATGCAAGTAAAAAACACATCTTATACCTCCACTTTCGGGGATGGCTTGAAAATGCACACCTCTGTTGAAAAAATGGACTACACTATTGAATTCCTGGTGAAAAATGACTATAAACTTGACCTCTTTTTTGCTTCGGTCAAAATCTGGTCCCTCGGGAATCTCAAAAATTCCCCAAAGATTCTTTCTCATGGGTTGATTGAAATTCAGTTGCTCAAATGAAGAATCTGATCACATGATCTTGTTCCTGGCAAAAGTTTGAGGAAATGAGTATGAAGTCGGCCTAGTTCTGAAACTGTCAATTTCGGGTCTCTAGGGAATCTCCAAGATTCCTCAAGATTCTATAAATATTTTGTATTGCAATTTGACTGAAATTTCATTGCTCAGATGAAGAATATGATTACACCATCATAATTCTTGCGAAAAACTGATTAATTTGAGTATAAACTCGACATAATTCTGACACTGTGAAAATTTGGCCCTAATGAAATCTTTTAGATTCCCTACATATTCCACTACTCCTTGGTTTACGTGTTCGGTGCTCTTCATTCTCCCTTGGGTGAATTGCAAAATGTTGGGTTTAAATATTATGTGGGTGGCGAACTTTACCATGTCCGACACATGGCTTCACAGTTGGTGGAAGGTTAAACAAGTAATTAGTTGGGGTCAGGATGGGTTCAAAACCCACCGCGCTCACTTTGGGTCGCCATTTGTTTTTTTGGTTCGCAGCACTTGGGTTGGCGGTTATTTAAATTTGTTAAGTGGGCTGACCCTCAACTGGGCACAGGTTAAAGTCTCGCTAGCCCATTCAAATATTCGGTTGTTATAACAGGCGGTTGGTGGCTAATAAAAATAATATTATATATATATATATATATATATATATATATATTATAGTATATATTATATATATTATTATAATATATATATATATATATATATATATATATATATTGTTAAAGGGCTGCGTGGGCGGGTCTTCCAGGCCCAACCACCCATTTAAAAATAATATATATATTTAAAAAATAGCGTCAAAAATTTCGACCAAAATTTTGGGGTTACCGAAAAAATTATGTAGGCGTCAATTTCGCGAGTTCCAGATGCCAGAAATCGTCGTCGCAAAGTGCCGAATTGTTGCCTCGTTAATTTCCACCAAATTTAATAGCTCCACAAAATTTGGCCATGATCCAAATTTAGTTGGCGCTCCAGTAACTTTAGCCAAGGGGCCTAGTTGACCAAAACTTTGAGTAGCCATAACTTTCACATACGATGTTAGATTGAGGTGTCGTTTGCACCATTTGAAATCTTGCAACGAGATATTAGATTTAAACCTAGTTTCATATCAATAAAAAAACTTTTATTTTTGAGCCTTTCCTGAGCCCTCTTTGATTTCTAAACCTCTCTGGAGCCACCTGGATCATTCCTCCCCACTGAGGATCTTTTGGGCCTTCAAAATCATGATCACTATCTGTAATATGATGTACTTCCTTGTCTACATAACAAGTACCCTAAAAAGTCACACTTGATTCTCCTTCACCTTTGTTCTTCGAATCCATAAGTGATGAACTGACACCCGTGTCCTCTGCAAACTTGCAGTACATCTTTGAAAAATAAATGTTAAACTACATGACCAATCATGACCCAAACAACCCCATACTTTCCAAGAGTTTATGCCACATTCTTTGGTCAAGTTTACATCAGAATCATAATAGAAACCAATACCCCAACTCTCAACAAAAAGAGGCCAAAACATCATCATGTTGCTTTCATAATTGATGGAAAATACATCATCATTTTTACAATCATTTCACAAGATATGATTTATAATAATGTGGCCACAACAAGCTAATATATACAATAAAACCATCTCTCACTCAACCAAGTGAATGTGCCATCTCCCTATGGTTGATTCACTTGTTAAACATCTTCACTTGTTGGTTTCTTCATATGTGCTTTCTGCTCATGAAGTATCTGATATGTGTCTCTCTTATTCCTGTCCTTGTTGCAGTGACTACAATGATTCTTTCTCCTCCAAACTTTCTTGACCCTCTTGGAATTCTTATCCCTGGTGTGTCTCTGATAAATGCCCTTGGAATCCTCACTATCACTAGAATGTGATGAGGTGCTCCCATCATACGTTGTTGGTTGGTCACTAGTTTTCTTGGAGCATTCTCCAACCTATTTTATGACATACCCAAGTCCTTCATAATGAGGAAATTCCTTGACTTTGATGGGATTCACAATGTCCTAGCCATTAACGCTAAGGCCCTTCCCTTGATATCCCATATTCTTCAACACTTTTGATCCAATTATTGTAGTATGTTTCTCAAAAGCAGCAAAATCATCATCATAAAAAGAACATGAAATTAAAAAGAATCACTTTCTACCTCGGGATTGTTATGCTACAACTTTCCCAAAGCCTCCTCCTTGGCTTGTAACTGATGTTGCAACCTTTTTTTCTCCTCCTCCTTGACTTGTAACTGATGTTTCAACCTTTGTTTCTCCTCCTCCTTGACTTGTAACTGATGTTGCAACCTTTGTTTCTCCTCCTCCTTGACTTGTAACTGATATTGCAACCTTTGTTTCTCCTCCTCTACTTTGTGTTGGTGTCTCCTTAGTTCCAAATTTTCCGCTTGAACATTTTAATTGATCTCTTTGAGTTCTCGGAGCAATGTAGTGTTTGGTGCCCTTCTCATCTTTGGCACAACATCTGCTGAAATATTTGTCTCATTTCTTGAAGCGGAACCCAAGTCGATAGGTCCATCTTCTGCACTCCCAAGAGCTGCAACCTTAATTTCATCACCTGAGTCTGATCCAGGGTCAATTGGCCCAACACCTACAAATCCTGTAGTTGCGATCTTCTCGTCATCCTTTGATTCAAATTCTTGATCTTGTTGCATAGTTGCAACTATCTTCTACTTATCATTCCTGTCATTCCTCATTGGCCTCAATTTTGGATGTAGTTTCTAGCAATGTTCCTCAACGTGCCCTTATTTCTCACAATGAGTACAAGAGGGATTTTTCTTCCTTTTTCTTAGCTATTGTTGTCCTCTTTGGTCTGTCATCTTGTTCAACTTCCCCCTGATTTCAAGATGTACAACCTTCACACTAACTTCACCAAGATTTTTCGGTTCAAATAATAACAATGAATGACACAAATAACTATGCAAAGAGACAATATATTTCATCAACATCTCAAGAGATTCTAGTGGAACACTAAACTCCTCTGTAAAATTCTAAAAGACCTTTACTTTGTTTCAAATGTTGCCATTCCATCATAGCCTTTTGTTTGTAACCCAATGGGTAAAATTGTCCTCTTAAAGCAGAAATGAACTCAGATGAAGATGAAAGAAGTTTACAACTACTCTTACCACCTTTCTACAATTTTCCTTCCCACTAAACGAGAGCAGTGCTACTCAATCGAAGGGATGCTAGCAGTATCTTGCCTGCATCCTCTTTGAATTGTTTTATGTGGCAATATACTTCAACCCGTGTAATCTAGTTATCTATGTTTTTTGCATTAGATTCTCCACTAAACACATGCAAATAAAACTTGACACCCAACTTGAAAAAGGGATTTTTATGAGTTTTCTACCTCTAGAACAACAAGAAAAGGAATAAAAATAACTTTCACTAGAAGATAGAGAGGGAGGTTCGAGAGGCTCTTCTCCTCCTCCTTCATGAATCATTGACACATGATCATTTCGCTCTTCCTCCAACCGAGCATCTTCATCTGCCATTTTATTTCTTAGTGTTGCACACACCACTTGTGGATCAAAGGAATTAAGTTTCCCTTCACCTATTTTGAACTTTTCCCTAGTTATCATACACTTGCAATTCACATCAACATAAGATCCGCTCTGATACCAAACTTGATCTGAATATTTTCACTTCAAAGATGCATACATAATTAAATTTAAAAGAGCACGCAACCATAATATTCTTATACATAAAATAAATGAAAACCATGAGAAGTAAAGACACAACAGGTTGATAACAGAGTTCACATAGTATGGGCTACCTCTCTGAGCTTTTCTCAATGTGGGGAGGCCTCTTTCATTAATATAATCAAATTACATGCAAGTACAAAAGACACCTTCTACCTCCACTTCCAGGGATGGCCTAAAAATGCACACCTCTACTAAGGAAATGGACTGCACCATTGAATTCTTTGCAAAAAATGGTGAAAAATGACAAAAACATGACCCCTTTCTGCTTCGGTCAAAATATAGTCCCCCAAGAATCTCAAAGATTCCTCAAGAATTCTTTCTCACGGGTTGACTGAAATTCAACTACTCAGATGAATAATTTGATAACATCTTCGCGTTCCTGGTGAAAAACTGAGAAAATGAGTATGAATTCAGCCTGGTTCTGAAACTGTCAATTTTGGTCCTCCAGGGAATCTCCAAGGTTCCATAAAGATTTTGTTCTGCAGGTTGACTGAAATTTCACTGCTTAGATGAAGAATTTGGTTAAACCATCAAAATTCTTGTGAAAAATTGAGTAATTTGAGTATAAACTCGACATAATTTTGACACTATGAAAATTTTGCCCCAAGGGAATATTTCAGATTCCTTGCATATTCCCCTATGTTAGGGTTCCACTCCTCGGTTTTGATGTGCGCTCATGTTTCCTCTACTCCTTAGTTTATGTGCTTAATTCTCTCCATTCTCCCTTGGTTGAATTGCAAAATATTAGGTTTAAATACTGCGTGGATGGAGAAATTTACCAAGTTCAACCACCTGGCTTAACGGTTCATGGAAGGTTAAATAAGTAATTAGTTATGGGGCGGGTTGGGTTCAATACCCACTGCCTCCATTTTGGGTTTTTGTTTGGTTTTTTTTTGGTGGAATTTGGGTTGATGATTATTTAAATTTGTTAAGTGGGCCACTTGTTGGGAGGCTGACCCCTAGTCGGCGCGGGATCAAGTCCCGCCGACCCAATCAAATATTCGGTTGTTATAACGAGTGGTTGGTGGCCATTAAAAATATATATTATATATATTGGTCAAGGGGTATCATCGGGTCTTCCGGGCCCGACCCACCCCATTAAAAAAATGATTTTAAATAAATGGGTTAAAAATCGTTGGCCGAAATTTTGGTGTTACGAGAAAAATTTAGTAGGTCATAATTCGCTAGTTCCAACCGTTGGAAAGCGTCGTCACAAAGTGCCAAATTGTTTCCTCGTTAATTTCCGCCAAATTTAGCAGGGATTCCATATTTATCCGGACTCCAAATTTAGTTGGAACTCCACTAACTTTAGCCAAGGGGCCTAGTTGACCAAAATTTTGACTAGCCATAACTTTCACATATGGTGTTAGATTGAGGTTTCATTTGCATCGTTGGAAAGCTTGTGATGAAATCTTCAATCGAAACCTAGTTTAATGGTAATCCAAAAAATTAATTTTTGAGCCTTTCTTGAGCCCTCTTTGATTTATGAATCTCTAGAGCCACCTAGATCAATATGTACACAATATAACATATGCAACATGTAAAACATATACACAATAGTAGTACTACACATCCATATACCACACTATCTATACCAAGAAACCTTACTTCTAGTGTCTTTCCATTATCCATGCTTATCCCAACATGTCGTAGATCGCACTACTTTCATTCCGTTGATGTGTCTCTCAACATTACCTGCCCATAACATAAACATAGGCATAATATAAACACATAATACCAATTCATATCCACATGATATTGACCTCATAGATCTTATCAGGGCTACTCTTCCCACTTGATCCCTCATAAACTAGGAACCTCTTCATGCCATTTACCTGCATAAACAAACATTCCTCTACAAAGATGATCCTTGACAACCCTGTCAGAAAATGACATACATACATACATATAAACATTAGCATAAAACAATCATTATCCCTGATGACCCTGTCATACAACGACATACACACACACACACACACACACACACATATGTATATATATATTATAATATATACATATACATATATATATATATAATATATATATATATATATATATATATATATATATATATATATATATACATATATATATATATATAATATATATATTATATATATATATATATATATATATATATATATATATATAAAGACATCAGAACAAACATGATTACAACATAACTAATAGATATCATAAGGTCAAGTTTAATAGAACTCCCTTTATCCATGCACAACATGCACGACAATGAGAACAACGGTGCCCAACATGGCTAAGCCATTTGACACCTCAGATCCATTCACTTTACCTCTCATGTTACCTTTCTCATGACTATCCTACCACCATCCATTTATCCCAATGGACCCAACCAATGCAACCAAGTATCATATTATTGCCTTTAGATCCATTAACTTTCCTCTTTCCCCAATCAATTCCCAAGATCCTTAAAACATAAAAGACAAGAACAAGAAGGAAAAAAAAGAAGAAAACCATGAAAACCAATAAAAATACGACACCACACCACAAAAGAAGTTGCATGACCATACACCAGACATAAACAAAACTGCAAATTAGGTGCAAACAAATCCCAAAAGTCTGAAAGCCCAAAACTAGCCACAAACACCATGAATCAATCCCCATAAATTCCCAATTCTTCCAAGGAAAATCTCAACCCATGGCAGTCTCCATTGCCATGAAATCCTCTGCATCATATTGCCATGAAAACACAACTATCAATGCATAAATAAACATAACAATATACCAGTTACTTTACCTTCTTATGTTAGGCATGATTCCTTGTAACTAAACACATACACATATCATCTCTCAAGGGACTCCAATTCCATTGACGGGTCTAGCTATAACTAAAAACTAGTTTTTATACCTGTCAAATACATGTTCAAGAATATAACACATATTCACATAACGTCAGACAAAATCAAGGTTAAGAAGACTTCATGTATGCAAAGCACTCTTTCATGACAGTCACATTTCCCAAAGATCAAGACATCATGACACATGACAGTCACATGTCCCAAAAATCAAGACATCATGTCTATTATTCTGAAATCAACCTTTACGAAGACTAATAACCATGTCATAATCAACTCATAGTCACTAGTCATAATACTACAAGTAGCACCTACTTGCATTCAAGTACATATCAGTTGTCCCAACACATATTGTGTTAGTACAAACGTATCAAACACGATCATTCATTCGTGCAATCTTATAGAGACATACTCATATCATGCAATTAATCAAACATTCAAACAACCTGTAAACATACCATGTTAGATAAATCAAATAGATAACATAATAAAAATCATACTTGGATGTATCCCAGGGGAGGCTATCACATCTACACAAGTCAGGCCAGATTACTATGACACAATATCACAAGTACATTGTCTCATACCTGATTATCTTAACCATAACCATCTACACAGGCCAATCCATATTAGCACAATACGTATAACACCAAGATCTTAAATGCAATGACCATAATCATCATGTGTATGATTGTTGTGAAGATAAATCCCCTCTATGGACATAAGCAATCTCTCTAGCCCAATGAGTGGGTCTAGCAACAAACTGAACAAACTAATGCAAAATTTCCTAGCTTATGTGAAAAATAGACAGAGAGAGAAACCTACCTCGCTTTGATGCTAAGTACTCAATCCTTTGATGATGACCTCGATCCCTTAGTTTTCAGGACCGCTCCTCGCTATTCCTTACATCTGAATACCTGTAAGAGAGATCAAAAGACAACAAAAGATACAAGAGCATACATAATATATATCAAACATAAACTACTTGACAGATCAAGGAATATCAAAATAAATGCATAAATATTTACACATTTATGGAAATTGAACATCAGATGTATATATTAATGAATAAAAAAGGGAAGCATACAACCATTTCATTGATGTTGAAGACCTCCTTTTGGGTGGAATTCCAAGTCCAAGCCAAGAATCTTCAAGCACTCCTTCTCCAAGTTAGATGGGCAATATTTGGGCATAATCTTAGCATAGGAATGTAGACAATCAATTACCAACCATTTGGGGATGGAAGAGACTTCATTTATAGGAAGGGAAAGGGAGTTAGGGATCCAAAAAAGGGGAGGAAGGTCCACATCTCAAGGGAAAAGCCCTTAAAGGTAGGATCAATAGCTCCAAATGGGAGAGCTCGACCATATCTCTACCCAACAACATCCAACTCACTATTTCTCGAAGTTTCTAGCATTCAAAGCTTCTCCTCAATTTTGGGAAAACTTACCAGAAGAGGTTCAATGTGGGTTTTCATATCAAAACCCATGCTGGCAGCGCTAGGTCAAAGAACTGCAACTTTCCAACAACACGGGAAGCAGTGGAACAAAGAGCGTTGGGCCTGAAATCTAGGGTTTTGGTCAACCCTCTCCAAATTGACTGAAGACAATTTTTCTTCTATTCTTTAGGGATGTTTTTGTATGTGTATGATGATGAGTACACTTCACAGGTTTCAAAATTTTGGTACTTCAGGGTGTGGAATGGGAAGTGAACAGGAAGTGTGGCAAAATGCTATGTAACAATGACCACAACACATATAACAACAAATTAACTACCATGCATGACTATCTGACACATATTCATATGACTGCAATGATCAACTAACATCTATCATGCATGTAACCACAACAACAATAGAATGGCATGCATATACATAACCATAATGTATATAACAACCATTAATCAACATACCTGCATGCCTAACATGCAAACTTGTATAATGATCTACTCTTACCTGGAGGTCCAGCGTTGCAACCTCGCTTTGATGATCTACATATCTTACTCTATCTCATTCAACACATTAGCATCATGATGACACGAATTGCATAATTACCACCACTATTCATGTCCAACCTACCATATATGCATAACCATAGCGATGATGATGCATGTATAACAACATGCATCTAGCCCATCCAGTCCAAGTGTTTGAACCTGGAAGCTCTGATACCACCCTGTAACCACCCCTCCCATATCAACCCACTTTCATCAATCTACTAGGTTAAGCATGACATGAGTGATACTATCACATGACTCAACCTCCTAGATCACCTTAAGGAAATGGAGTCGACAAAATAAAACTTACTGACCTTCCTTAGGAGCTATAGGACCCCCAAGAGCTAAAAAACCACTCTAGTTTCCCAAACCCCGAGTTGGACTGCCTTTTCACTCACATGCATAAGTTTGCATCCATGCAACTGTAGGCCTCTAGTCGCATGCATAAGCCTACAAGGTAGCGACTGCAACCCCAATTTCTCATTTTTGAGCCTGCAACCGTGAGATATGTGCCACCTTTTCAAGGATATACTCTAGATCACTACCCAAAACTTGATGGGACTTTCCAAAACAATAAATGACCCAAGGAAACCCCTCTAACACAAAAATTAATCAATGAATTGATATAACCATGCCTAACCATGACATACATTTCATCATACACATTGAGAACATGTAATCTACAGGTCATTAATGCATATCTCAACATAGGGGTCTGATTCTTATTTGATAATCATCAAGAAGGTCTAATGCCCTGTCATAATAGTTGCCATAACACTTGTTAGCTAATGCATTCAATAAACATTCATCAATAAATCAAACATATAGAGAGCCATAGCTAGAACTTGTTATGAAACCATGTTTATAACCAACATATAACCAAAATAATAATGATGATAGAGCACCCATCAAAGCCACATCATAACAAGTAAATTTACTCATGAAATACAAGAGGAAAAGAGCTCTTATTATCATATGAAAAAGCCAACCAATTCAAGGACTTCCATGTACCACCCAACCATAGATTGAGCTTAGCCAAATATTTCTTTCATCCAATCACACTCGTGCCATATTCCAAGCATGAAAATGGGACTCAAGACAAAACAACCAGGGTTTCCTCATGCTTTACCGCAATCTTGCCAAAACTGGTCAAGGGATTCATAGGCCCAAAACAAGCACCTAGACAACCAGGCTTTACCACAATGCCACTAAAATCCATTCAAGAGACTCCTAAGCCTAAAACAATCACCCACACAACCAGGATTTACTACAATCCCACAAAAATCAATCAAAGGATCACTAGGCCTTAAACAAGCTTGGATGCATCCATATTTCTTCACTAATACCTTGAGGAATTTTCCTATCTCCACCCTCAAGCTTTACTGCAAACCCGCCATTACCAATCAAGGGATTCCTAGGCCCTTGGGAATTTTCTTGAGACCACCTCACCTAGTTCCAAAACCAACTGATAATCCAAAGCTCAACCAAATGAAAGAACCCCATTACACCATGGATATCCATAAATGGCAAGTCAAGGCTTAAACCACTGTCACACCTCGAAAAACCCATGCCAATGACAACAAGAGAACAAAATACACACATGCAGGTACCATGCATCCATAAACTAACTAGAAAATCACACATGCAACCTATTACCTGCAAGTATTCCTACTGAAGTTGCTTTATCCGACTCTTCCTTTCTTGATCCTTACTTTACTTTTCCTTCTTGTTCTTCCTTTTCTTTCCTTTCTCTAATGCTATAGTTCTCCAAGAATTCTCTAAGTATATAAGAGTATGAGAGGGAGAGAGCTCCAAAACTGAACTTAAAAAAGTCTCAACTAACCAAAAGCCATGAACTAATCCTCAAAAGCCTTTTTATCATTGAGGCCTCTATTTCTTCATTTTCCTCTATTTTCCTTCAATTTCTTCCTCACATGCAACCTGTGACCTTTCACCTTCCTTTTCTCCCATTTTCATTTATTTTCATAAATAAAATACCAGTTAACACCTTTTTCCTTTCCAAATCCTTTGCCAATTTCCTTATCCATGATCAACTGAACGAACACCCACCAGGATGCTCTGACCAACATTCAACTTGGAATACATGTCCCACGACCTTGGTCTTATTTTTCCTTTATTAACTTTATTACATGAACTTTTGACCCGAGGTTGTTACAATGAAATTATTTTGTTGTATATACAAACACACTGATATTACTTAAAGATTAATTTGAGTTGATGTAGCAAGATAAACATGTAGAATGTTGACTATATTCTCTAGAGAAACTCAATAGAATTGTAGAAGTTTATGACTGGTGATACAATGAAAACTTTAAGGGGGGATATCTTAACTTATCTTTTGCTTGTTTATAATTTTTTCTAATGTTATGAGAAGTGGTCATAAGATTATGAATGATAGATTAGGCATGATAAAATGTAAGAGATGAAACAATTTAGAGATGCATGTCCACCAAATAAATAATAACTAATGATATGCTAGCTACATACAATAATGGATGTGCATGAATAAATACTTTGAGTATTCTGTTATCATAACATGATTCACATGAATAATAATGGTTAATGGTAAACATGTAATAGGGAGATGGTTGACAACATGATTGGGAAACCAATGAAAGTATTACATGCAGCCTTGAGGAGCCAAGGTTATGGAAAATAAGGTGGTAATGAGAGAATGGCACAAGTGGCACCTATGCTTGTTGATTATCACAGTTATGACAATGTTGTTAGTGCATTAATGAGAGGTTTGCTACTAATCAATGGTTTTCTCTAGATAAGTGTTCTAAAAATGATTGATTATGATTCTTGAAATTTACAAACACTTAAAGTTTTGTTGGAATGCTTGATTAAATGCATAATATGAGTATGTGCTTATGAGATTGCATGAAGGTATATCATGTTTTATGACAATGACACTAATACAATATGTGTTGAGACAATGGATATGCACATGAGTACAAGTGGGTGGTAGTTGTAGCATTGTACAAGTGGATGGTAGTTGTAGCACTATGGTTGATGACTAAGAGATGATTGTAGATTATGTCATGGCTACTAGCCTTGGTAAAAGAATGATTTCAAAATTTGATGATGTTAGTCTTGGTAAAATGTTGATTTCCAATCTTGTGATAACATGGTTATAAACATGTTGATATGTATTCCTGAATATTAGAACATGTGACTGACATGAATCCTAGATGTGTGAACAATTGCAGATCAATAGACTTGGTATTAGCATGACAAGGTAACCATTGATTTGTTTATGTTGATGTAACTAATAATTGGGTGTGTGTGACAACACATAAGAATAATCAATTTCAACATGATATAAAAGCATAAACAATGGTATGGTGCAACATAGCATGGATCAAGTCCATCATGAACAAGAATGGGGAAGTTCCCATGATAGAGTAGATCCCTCTAGGAGTTATTTCAGAATATTTTAAAAATTTAAGATTGCCATAAAACCTTAGATAAGACTCAAGCTGATTTTATACACACACACACACACATGGTGGTCATGGACATACTGAACACCATAACTCATGGAATTGAGTTGTTATGGATTAATGAATGTTTAACATGTTTTATATTTTATTGATTGATTTTTTTTTTTTTTTTTTTTGACTGTTGACCATGAGCATGGCCATGCTATTTTTTGCTTTTTTCCTTGTGTTGATATTGTGGTTTTCTTTATTGTCATTTTTTCTTCTTGTGTTTTGTGGTTTGGACTTGGTGGTTGGTTGGGTGTGAGAAGTGAAAGAAAAAGGAATTATGGAGAAGAGTTGGATAAAAATAAAACCTAATTGGAAGTGAAAGACTTTGGCTAGACCTTGCGCGTAAGATAAATGGCAGTAAGGGATAGAATAAGATGACAAAACATAAAAAGGAACTTTGATGAGTCTACTTGAAAAAAATGGACAACAATGTAATAACCATGAAAATGGCATAAGAATGGAGTTCTCTTAACCAAAGTTATGCATGGTTGTTACATGCATTATATTTTATGAATAAGAGAAAATTTAATGAAGGTATAACAATAAATTTTGGTTTGAAAGGTCATTGGTTGAGAACCATCATAATAGTAAGATTAGTGGTTAATATTTAAAATATGATCACTCTGTGAAAGATATGAAGATGGAAATTTTATTTTCCATGTTGTGGGTAACATAGTGAAGTTATTTAATGGATTCCATGCCACATGGAATATCCATTGAGACGATGTGAAAAATAGACCTATTTTTGTTAACTACCATTGTTAATGTGATTATGTTGACACTTTTGGTGTTCGTTGTGTGCATGGATGAAAATAATAAAGGTTAGAAATTGACAACATGTGCTTAACATGGATGAGGACATGCTTCAAGTGAATGCAAATGAAAATTCCTTTATGAATCTTTCATTGAAATCCATAAGGAAGGCCTATCTAAATTTTAAGAAAAAATTCATAGTATAGTAGGCATTTCTAAGGCAATACCATTTGAGCATGATATCAATGTAAAACTCCTCTATAAATAAGCAGTCTTGTATCATCATTTGTGGAAGATTTGTCAAATTTTGAACATGGTATTGCATCCTCTTTACAAAGGATCCCATAAGGAAAGGGTGTGGATCTTGAGAGGGTATCAAGTCAACAATTTATGGCTTGGAGAAGCATCTTGAAGAGTAAACTATAATAGAAAATATAGCATAGCCTTCTAATCAACCCTTTATTGGAAGCTTTGTAACAGTTTGAATGGCATTTTGGATATACCAATGTTGGTTTGTATGGGCCTGACCCAGGTTCAGATGTGATTTATCCAAACAAATCCCGGTACTACTGGCCCTTTTGGCAACAGGCCATGGAGTGCGGATTGAGGTATCACCCGAAGTAGTATGGGAGGGTGCTAGAACCAGGTTTCCGCACCTTGGGGATGTCTGATGAGCTTCTGGCGGTCCTGTGGTTTGACCGTGCGTGCACGTCACTACGCGCATCTATTAGTCCCTCACAATCTGTGATGTTGCCTTCGCGTAGCCCTACTCAGGGCGCAATCCATATTATACCCAAGTTCCTTACTATTTAACCTGTTATTACCTGATTATTTAACTTGTTTGTGTAAGACTAGTGATAATTAACAGTATATCCAGTAATCATATAAGTGCGCATGATAAACAAAACAATATAAATGTATAGAATGCAATACACAAGCAAATGCACAGAAATTGGAATCAACTTCTCTTTATTATTCTTCGTTTAAGGTTATAGACTCGATACCGCCCTGCGCACTCAGCTGTAGGGGTCCGCACACTGAGCTACGGACTCTACTAGGCCTCTATGCACTCAATTGCGGACTCTACTAGGCCTCTATGCACTCAACTGCAGAGCCTCTTCCTACTACTATGACCCAATACACTTAGACTCTTACTCTATGCTCTATCTCCAATCCGCTCATTTTCTATTTTTCTATCTTTACAACTTAGAACCTTGCTCTATTTATACAATCCCATGGTCCATGGACCATGGGTAGGCCGACATTACATTACATTACATTACATTACATTACATTACATTACATTACATTACAAAACTTAGGGCGAACAACCTTATGACTCAGCCTATACTTCGCGCCTCGCGCCCACAATTCGCGGAGTTTTACAATACATTTGACCAAAACTTGGGCTTTGAGCCCCAAAACATGCTGTGGGGGGATTCCATACCCAACAAGCCCCCAACACAAACATCGTGACTCACCCTTGAGTCATTCTATTGGCTCGGCGATCTTGAAGCAGAGTCCCTCCAACTGGTCACACACGGCTTGAATGTTGGCAATGTACTGAGCTGCTGCCTGCTGTACTTGCTGCATTCTTGATTCAGAATCATTTGTGTCTGAATTGTGTTCTTACCATGGTACCGGCATCTCCTATGTGTGTTTATAGTCCTGTGCCCTTGTCTAGCTCCTCGGGTCGCGAAGATTGTGCTTCGGCTGGTTAGTCAGATAGCAACCCACCCGTGTAGGGCTTCAAGCGGCTGCCATTTACTTTACCTGGGAAGGGTTCTCCATTTAGTTTGACTAGCTGGACCGTGCCTCCATTTGTGACCTCCTTAACCACGTATGGTCCCAGCCAGTGCATTCTAAATTTTCTTGAAAAATTTTCAAACTTACTGTCATACAGTAGCACTAGGTCCTTTACCTTGAAGGTGTGCAACTTGATATGGCGGTCGTGCCAGGCATTTTCATGTTGCTTTTGTACTTGCTGCTGAAATCCAGCTAGGAACCATTCTTCCTCGAGTTCTTCTAATTGCGCGAGCCTTTCTTCCAAAGCCTCACAGTCCGTCATGCCTGTGAGCGTTGCTATTCGCAGACTAGGTACGATGTATGTAATTTCCCACTTAAATCTTATCCTGCAAATTTGATTAATGTTTACATTATTTGAAAGTATTGAGAAATATTGGTCTAATATAAAATTCATGATTTCTATTATTCAAATTCCCAACTTACCTTCTCAAATTGAATCTTAGGTAGGATATGGTCTCCTTCCATTATTTCAAATAATATATATATTCATCTCACATTCCCCAATGTACCCTCACATTTACGAGGGAGAAGACATGGTCCTCTCCAACTAATTATCAATATATATATTCATCTCACATTCCCCAATGTACCCTCACATTTATTAGGGAGAAGACATGGTCCTCTCCATTTAATTACATCTCACATTCCCCAATGTACCCTCACATTTACTTGGGAGAAGACATGGTCTTCTCCAACCAATTAACAATTAAAATATATATATATATATATATATATCACTTTCCCTAATGTACCCTCACATTTACTTGGGAGAAGACATAGTCCTCTCCATTTAATTTTCAATATATATATATATATATCTCACATTCCCAAATATACTGTCAGATTTACTTGGGAGAAGACATGGTCCTCTCCATTAATTTCCCAAATTTATATTCATGTCACATTTCCAAATGTACTCCCAAATTTACTTGGGAGCAGAAAAGTCAACTGTAAGGATGGATGAGAAGTTAATGACATTAATGAGAGGTGGTTGAGATGGAGAAGAGAGGAAGGGTATAAAAAGGGAAGGGGGAAGGGAGAAAAGGGGGGATGTTGGGTCTTGCTTATGATTTTGGGTTTGGCTGTGATTTTAGGATTGGCTATGATTTTTGGAGGCCTCAGGAACCTGTGGAGGTTTCTTGGGTTGTTGAGAGGAGGGAAATATTTTCCATATTGGCTTGGATCATTCATCTTGGACACACATACTATATCTGGTTGGACTTGGGCTTAGAGGGCTAGGAAACTTGTGGTGGTTTCCTGGGCTAGGAATTATTTCCTAGTTGGCTGGAAGGTAAATCGAGTTGGGTTAGTTAAGAGTGTTCAACAGGAGTAGAAGCTCACAGGCATCTCTACCAGCCACTGGTATAGGGATTCCTCTATATATTGTTCATGTAAATTTATTAAAATGGAATGTTTACTATAAGTTATAAGGATTAGGACGTAAATGGTAAAATTTTCATTGTTTAAAAGTCTTGTAAGAAAGTAAATTATTGCCTTTGGTTGCATTTAAATTCTAGAGAAATATATCTGTTAGAAGACCCTATGATAGGTCTCTTACACATGGTATCAGAGCTTTGGTTCAAAATCTGGACCCAAGCCCACTAAACCCACAATTTATACTTCCCACTAATGACAACCTTGCATATAGATTTCAGCCCCATGCTTACACATAATCCATTAAACTATGTGAATTCTATGTTGAGCTCGACCAACTACTTTACTATAACATTATGAGTCATACATTAATACTACTGGTCTCTCACCATGTAAGTATGTTCATAGAAATTTTTGATAACTTGATACAAAATTTTAGCTTAAGCAATTCCGTAAATGATATTGGAATTTCTGAAAGTTACAGACCCAATGCCTGCTACAGGTTTGTCTTGAAGACTGAAAGAGGATGGTTGGATTCAGAGGCCCAAAAGGTATCTCCAGGAAATGGTGCTCTTATAGAGTCAGGAAATGAGGACTTCGCTATTGTCTCTTCAACGTCAGAAACCATGGGTAGCACGACTATTCCCTATCCTCTTATTCTGTTTTTCCTGCTAGTTGTATTGAGGCCAATATTCCCTCGTATACAGATTGAGCCGAGCAAGTCCTGAGTAGAAGAAATGGGCTTTCCAGCTCTTTGGATGGCGCATGATCGAATCCTAGGGACTAAAAATGGCTGAGAGTCGTTAGATTTCACTGGAATATGCATCCAAAAGCTTCATACTAATCGGTTCTCGCATATAAAAGCTAAATCATATATGTTAGATGTCGCCATAATTAATCGATATATAGAACACTAGTGAGCTATATATATATATAGATATAGATTGACAACACTGAGGATTGATTGGGGATAAAAATGTTGTCGAGAATGAATGTGAATGGTGGCATGTGGGTTCTGGAAGATGCCACAGACCTCCACAACAACAACGATGAGAATTTGAATCTGCCAACGTTCAAGGCAATGCTGGACGTGGAAGAATGGTTTACTTCTCACAACAATACTAACAATAACGATATAACTACTGCCAGTATGAATAAATGCTAACAACCATCCTAAGGGCCCCTATTTCAATATATATATGAAGGATTTTTGATGCTATTCATCTTTGGTCAATCCGAATCCCGAGCCTCCCAATATGTTGTTACAGCATGCCATGAATTCTTGTTCATCGTTGCCCACTTTGATTTTCAGCCTAGACCCGTTGCAGGTCCAGTCTTTTCTAGCTGGGGGAAGCCACCATCATCAGCATCATCTTCATCATCACCATGCTCCCTAGCTCCCGGACGTTGCGAGTTCAAGTCCCTTCTAGGAGTTAGCCTACGAGGGGTTGGTGAGCAACAACAATGCCAGTAGCAACAGTAGCAGTAATAACTACTTGTATGGGACGCTGTCGAGAGGAATTTTCAAGCAGCTGAGTCTTAGCTTTCTTCAAGTTCGAGTCCCCGCACGAATGCTACTACCCGGATGCCTAATTGCAACAACCCACACAACCAGATGGGCGTTAGTGGTATCTCCAATCTGAGCCCCAGAATGATGCCAATGAGCAACCTGAATCTCTCGGACACCAGATTGTTTGCTAGAAATAATCACAACCTCAACAAAAACAATAATAATCTAAGTAATCTTCTGGGTTTGAGTAGCCCTATTAGCCCTTGACTCCCTGCGCCATTAAATTTTAGCAGCCTGAAGATGCTTAGACCCCTTGAGATTTGCGCCCCAGTGGGTGCTCAGCCTACTTTGTTTCAGAAGTGGGCTGCTCTCAGGCATACTTCCCTCAGCCCAGGTGCAACAACCCCTTGCATTGAAATGCTCGATGAAGAGAGCCCCAATGGCAATAACAATAGCAATGTGTAAGGGAAGAGGAAGTTGATGTCGGTGGGTGCTAATAAGAAAGAAGAGGAGGATGTGGATGAAAGCAATGATGGGTCTGGGGTTTAATATGATTCACATGATGTTGGTGGTAACAATGATAGTAGTTATAAGGTCGAACAGATTAGGGAAGATGGATTGGTCTCCGCAGGAGGCACTGGGAATGATGATACTATTAATAACAATAGTAATGGCGGTGGAGATAAGGGAAAGAAGAAGGGCTTGCCTGCTAAGAATCTGATGGTCGAGCGAAGGTGGCGAAAGAAGCTCAATGATAGGCTTTACATGCTTCGATCTATTGTCCTAAGATCAACAAGATGGATCGAGCCTCTATTCTAGGAGATGCAATTAAGTATTTGAAAGAATAGCTTCTAGGTATAAACGACATCAATGGAATCAGCTACAACCGTCTCAACAACAGTATCAAACTGAAATTTGGAGTAAACTTGAAACCTTCATTTCGTGCAACATCTTATCACTGACCATATCTTTAAAAGACTCAGACACTCTTTCCCAGATTCGGATTCAACCATAACCCACCAGAATGGTAGTGTACAAAAGGGGGTACATTAGGATATTCAGATGGAAAATGAATATCAAAAAAGAAAAGCCCATCTTGATATGGAGTCCTAGCTACTCCAACAATCACAACCCTGAGCAAATCCATCCTATCCTCATAGGTTCTCACAAATATTGTATATGGTAAATTTTCTTGGAGAATGTTCCATTCCTACTGAACTTTCTTCATCCATTTCTGCTTATTAATATGTTGGTTTGTTTCTTGGTGGTAGAAGTGATCCATAGGGTCCTTTACACTATCAAACTATTTGAAGTGACCTAGGTCATGACCACTGCTATTGGGCAAGCTATGCATTGTATTTCCTCTACTCCCTTTTCTATTCCATGTGCACTGTATCTTCCTCTCTTTTCTGTTCCATATCAAGGTTACCAAATATCAACTTAACTAAATCAAAATCAACAGTTTTCCAACCTGCAGGACCATTTTTATCATCTTCTTTAGCATTATTGCAGACCGACGCATCATCTTCGTATCCACGAACCACAAATATTTGTTGAGGTCCAACCTTTGACACCATTCCAATTGCCCATGCTACCTCAACGTCTCCATCCTTGAAGACCTATGACACTTGCCAATCCAAGTGAATAAGACAATAATCATGCTATTACAAATGACAATGTATGAATATCCCATCTTTATAATATGGTAATGAGATCAACAATCTTCCATTGCTTGGACATGCAGCCCAAGTTCATTAATTGTATAGTTAAGTCTGCCACATCAAAATGATTAAATTTGGTGGAAGGATGTATCACTTGAACATTTTGAACAAAATCTGTAATGGTCTCAGGATTCTGATTGAAGAATGAGGTGAGCTACATTTTACATTTGAAATTTGCAGTTTTGTTCCCACTAATTTGTGCCTGGGGTCATTGTTTTGATGCCAACCTCAGTGTCTATTAAATATATGGATGGTGTGAACAATATTTGCACTGAAATTTGCAGTTTTTGAGCCAGTAATTTATACCAAAAATGTGTCTCAATCTAAAGAATATAGCCAGTTCTATTTGACATACGAGGGTGGATTTTTATTCTGACGATAGTAGATTATCATTATTCTTATTTAAGATATAGTAGATTTTCCATTCAGATAGTATGATTATCTTCTAGATAGTATATTTGTCATTCTTCATAGAGGAAGTCATAATAACAAATCTTGAATTTGAGAAGTAAACGATTATGAAGCGTGAGAATTCAGATTAGGATGTGTTGAAATACCCTATATGTCACGTTAATGATTATTCTATGGGTGGTGGAATCTTCTAGTGGAAACATAGATTGAATACCATGGACTTGTGTAAGGATTATTGTGATAATTGTTTTTAATGATCTTAAATTAAATGAGAAGATCAAGTCATAGAGAAATTTAGATTTTAGAATGAAAGCTTATTTAGTTAATGAAAGACCAATGAAGATATTAGAATACACTTTTACCCTTATTCTAGCGTTGAATAAAATGCAGTGAAAAGTAACATGTCTCTAGTTTTGGATAAAAGGACCCTTAGCTTTCTTCGCAACTTTTGTGGTCACTGGCCACTTGTGAAAGGAGTAGCATCTTTAAAAAATGCAGTTCCATTTAGAAGGGAAATATTAATAGCAATAGGGCTAAGGCAATTATTCCATTCATTTAATTATTTCTCATTTGTCTGGTCATATTGTGAGCTACATTATATATCATGAAATTGTTTTATTACTAGTAAACAATGATTAAATATATAATAAATTTGAACCTTTGACATTTAGAGGAAATTTCTCTCAATTTACAAAAAAAAAAAATATGAAAATCATGCTGGAAACAGTTCTGAAGTTTTGAGTCTTTCATTTTCAATATTAACTAATTGGTTAAGAAGATGAAAAACCATCAAATTGGAAGAGTAGGACTTTTATATTCACTAAGGTTTTAAAGAAACTGTATGCATGAAACTTATACTAGCACCTTCTAGTGGAATTGATAGTGCACTAATCTATTTCTTGCCATTATTTTGGTTTCGGTACAACCTTATAGCATATCTAGGTTCAAATGCTATTTTCCATGACAGACAGTTGAATATGTTTCAACTCTAATTGATTCGAGGAGTTCCACAAGGATGTCACATGAGAATTTATGATGCCCATTTTAACGTAGACAACTACCTATGTTAAGGTTTTATTTTGCAGTTCCATGTTATTTATTTATGAACATTGTGTAATATTGATGCATTTGGTTGAACATGTGAAACTACTTAGGTTGGATTTTGATGATGGAAATATTTGATGTATGACTTACTTGGTGATGATTTATCTAGTACATGACTTATTAAAGCTATTGTTGTTTCATGTATGGCTTAAGTGGATATGATCTATCTAATGAATGACGTATTGAAATTATGATTATTTCTAGTATGAACTACAAAATTGACATGTGGATACTAGACTTAATAGTGTGATGATTATATGTCTTGTTGTTATATAAATGCATGAATGAGAGCTAACCTGCAGGGGGAAAGAACTATATAATAGCTGAGAGCTATTCTTCCATTGAGGGAAGATCGAGACATCTCATGGGGAAGGTATAATGCACATTGTTCTATTACATTTGGTATCTACTTGATATGCACTCTTATGACATGAGTAAAATTCAAATGACAGATGGCAAAGACTACCTGACTGGATTATTCGATGACAAGTCAAACCAGCTCTGTAGTGTGGTCTGTGTTAGGGCGTTGACCCTAGTTGTGAAGGAGTGGTGGAGGCATTTACCACCATGTATCCTCCAAAACCTGGATACGCTCCCCTACACGTGTGTTGACGATTGCCAATTGCTTCCTGGGGAAGTTAGTCGATGCTTCCACCATATCGGTTTTATCAGTGGATAGTATGGTCGTTGCCACTGACAAAGCAGCGGAGGACGGATAGGGTGGGAACGGAAATAGGTCAGGATGGATAGGGGGATATAGATCAGTTGGAGACTCTTGATGGGAAGTAATGTCATTGCTTGACTTATCAAATTTTACTGCTATAACTCTTTGTGGTTTGTTATGCTTTCAAACTCCTTGTATCTTTTCATTCCAACTTCGGGACGAAGTTTTCTGAAGGAGGGGTGTATGTAATGCCCCAATTAAATCTTATCCTGTAAATTTTATTAATGTTTACATTATCTGAAAATATTGAGAAATATTGGTCTAATATAAAATTCATGATTTCTATTATTCAAATTCCCAACTTACCTTCTCAAATTGAATCTTAGGTAGGATATGGTCTCCTTCCATTATTTCAAATAATATATATATTCATCTCACATTCCCCAATGTACTCTCACATTTACGAGGGAGAAGACATGGTCCTCTCCAACTAATTATCAATATATATATCCTAGAACACCCTCTACTAACCTAACCCTTCCCCCATTAAAACTCGACCTCCCTCCCCTACATTCTCCACTCTTCTCACCAGTACTAAACACCTACCCAAACTTCCAACTCTTAAAATTAAAAACATCAATTTACATGTTAAAACTATAAACTATAAATCTTAGATTACTAATATTAACATTAATATTCGTTAACATTAAAATTATAGAAACAAGCAAAAAAATGTAACTAGTGCTAATTAACATTAGATTATTATTAAAATCAAACTAATTAATTTACTCTAAATAATAAGAAAAAAACTAAAATAAAATCGAGTATGAAACAAATTAGTAACAAACATAAATATATTAATCATAAATAAAATTAAACAATAAATAAAAAATAAAAATAAATTAAAAATTCATTTTAATATTAATATTGAAATAAATAAATAATCCTATCACATAAATTAAATTTTTTATATAGCTCTAAACAACAAGAACAAAACTAAAATAAATTAAGTATAAAATAAAGTAATAACAAACGTAATATAATAAAAAAATAAAGAATTAAATATTAAAAATATTAATTTACATTTTAACTAAAAAACAAAGAATACGAAATTAAACAAGTAAATTATCACTGATATGAACATAACATTAATAATTAGTAATTAAAGAATTCAATTACATAATTAAATATTTCAAACTCAATTTAAATTATTTTATTTTATTTTATTAAATAGCATATAATTAAATCAAAACCCAAAATTACAAAACAAGTCTGGCAAGGTCGACTTCCATTCCTTGTGCATCTCTTAACCCTATTTATTCAAGCCCAAAGAGATCTGTCCTACACAATTACTGATCTATCCTAATGATGAGCCACGGTGGATGGCTTGAAACATCGATACAAACAATCATGAATGCAAGAACTCTAGAAGAAAACAACACACAAAGCACTGATCCCAGAAGCCTCAAAATAATAATATATATATTCATTTGACGTTCCCCAATGTATCCTCACATTTATTAGGGAGAAGACATGGTCCTCTCCATTTAATTACATCCCAGATTCCCCAATGTACCCTCACATTTACTTGGGAGAAGACATAGTCTTCTCCATTTAATTATCAATATATATATATATAATATATATATATATATATATATATTCTCACATTCTGAATGTACTTTCAGATTTACTTGGGAGAAGACATGGTTCTCTCCCATTAATTTCCCAATTTTATATTCATGTCACATTTCCAAATGTACTCCCAGCTTTACTTGGGAGAAGAAAAGTCAACTGTAAGGATGGATGAGAAGTTAATGACATTAATGAGAGGTGGTTGAGATGGAGAAGAGAGGGAGGGTATAAAGAGGGAAGGGGGAAGGGAGAAAATGGGGGATTTTGAGTCTTGCTTATGATTTTGGGGTTGGCTATGATTTTTGAAGACCTTAGGAACCTGTGGAGGTTTCTTGGGTTATTGAGAGGAGGGAAATATTTTCCATCTTGGTCTGGATCATTCATCTTGGACACACACACTACATCTGGTTGGACTTGGGCTCGGAGGCTAGGAAACCTACGGAGGTTTCCTAGGCTAGGAATTTCCTAGATGGTTGGGAGGTAAATCGAGTTGGGTTAGTCAATATGATCATTCAGCAAGAGCAACATCTCACAGGCATCTCCACCAACCACCGGTATAGGTATTCCTCTATTGATTGTTCATGTAAATTTACCAAAATGGAATGTTCACTATAAGTTAAAGGATTATGATATAAATGGTAAATTTTTCATTGCTTAAAAGTGTTGTAAGAAAGTAAATTATTGCCTCTGGTTGCATTTAAATTCTAGAGAAGTAGATCTGTTAGAAGTCCCTAGGATAGGGCTCTTACAATGTATTCCATCGGCATGACAACTTTCGTGCCATAGACTAACTAGAAAGGTGTCTGTCCCGTCAATTTCTTGCACGTTGTCTTGTAACCCATAATACGACAAGTACGCGTAGGTCCCAGTCATTTCGTTGCACATTACATACTTTGGTTAGCCCATTCTCCAGTATTTTGTTGAATGCCTCTACTATCCCATTAGCTTGTGGGTGGTACGATGTGATTTTCTGATGATACCATGGAACTCTTATGTGAACGCGTTGATGGTTTCATTCAAGAAATGTGTTCTGTGATCACTCATTAAGATTTTCGAACAATCAAATTGTTTAAACATGTTTTCGAACAAAAATTTCACATCCATAACAGTCATGCAGTCCTTGACTGGCTATGATTCCGCCCATCGTGTTAGGTACTCCGTCGCGGTGATGATGTAGCGCGCACCCGCCTTTCCTTAAGGTTTAATTGGTCCCACAAAGTCGATTTCCCATTTTTCAAATGGTTGTAGTGTCATTTGTGGATTTAATGGCACCTCGTCCCTTCGTGATGGTTTTCCAGTCCTTTGACATATATCATAGGCCTTACAATGCGCTTTCGAATCCTGGTGCAGGGTTGGCCACCATAACCTTGCACGAAGAATCTTCTGTGCAGTCATGCGTCCTGCATAGTGTCCACCTGCAGCACCCCCATGTGCTTCAATGAGGATCTGACTTCGTTCAAATTCAGGTACATATCTTCGCAATAACTCATCATTGCCCATTTGTAGAGGTGCCCCCCGATGACAGAAAAGTTCGCTGCGTGCACCACCAATTCCTTCTTATGTTGGACTGAGTATTCCTTTGGCCCAGTCCTTGTTGTTAGAAAATGGATTATATCTTCGAAGTGTCCATCCGTGACGCACACTGCAAAGAGCTGTGCATTGGGTAGTCCCTCCTGCAAATTCATTGGTTCCTGGCCCGTTTCAATTCGTGACAAGTGATCTGGTCCTACATTTAGGCATCCCGGCTTGACTATGACCTCAAAATCATATTCTTGAAACAATAAGAGCCATCTGCATATGCGCTCCCCCAACACAAGCTTATTCACCAGGTATTTCAACGTGGAATGGTCGGTATACATCTTGAAATGTCCTCTGAGTAAATAGTGTTGGTATTTTTGGAGCACGTACACCATTGCCAACCCTTAGCACTTGATGGTAGAATAGTTCCTTTTTTCTTTGGAAAATCTCCAACTTGCAAACGTAATTGGGTGATCCACACCCTCTACACCCTCCTGTGTGAGTACAACTCCCAGCCAATACACGATGCATCAACATGTACATGAAATTCCACATTCCATTTTGGGAAGACAAGGATTGGAGTGGAGGCCAATTTCCCCTTCAGGACATCCAAAATCGTCATGCAATCATCATTCCAGCAATATGTAACATCCTTTTTCAATAGCATTTACATCAACACTGTTATTTGGGCATAACTTTTGATGATCTTCCTATAATATCCAGTGTGTCCCAAAGTAGCGCGCAATTGTTTAACACTTTGCGATGCTTTGAAATTTAGAATAACGAAAATCTTCGCAGGGTTCACAATCAGTCCTTGTTTGTAGACCACATGTCCCAATAGGTTTTCAAAGGGAACGAGGAATGTGCACTTCTTAAGGTTCAGCGCAATCTGGTGTCGGCGGCAAGTATCCAGCATCAAGCGTAAGCTTGTTACATGGTGCTTAACTAATCCAAAGTTAGTCCAATCATCCCGATAGACCTCCAAGAACTTGTGGATGTATTCTTTGAATGCAGCCACAACGATGCGCGAAAATATAGCTGGTGCGCTCGTCAGTCCAAACGGCATAATGTTGTATTGAAAGCAACCCCATTTTGTTGTGAAGGTTGTCTTTCTCCTATCTTCCGGCGCGATCTTGGTTTGATGGTATGCCACGAACCCATCCGTGAATGAGTATGCTTCCTGTCCGCCAACATTATCCAGTACTTCATCTATGAATGGTGTCAGGAATGGATCGTGTACACAGGCGTCATTCAGCTTTCTGAGGTCCATGCATATTCTTATTTCTCCCTTCTATTTTTTCTCCTGTACTACCATAGGACTCACCTAGTCGGATTCTTCCACTAGTTCAATAATCTAGGCTGCGAGCATTTTGTCTAATTCATCGCAGACCTTTTCTTTATACTTTGGATTCAAGCGGTAAGGTTGCTACTTAACTGGCTTCGCAACGGGTTTCAGGGTGATCTTCATCATCCCTAAGTCACCAACGATCCCTTTTAAGTCCGTAATTTTGGTCGGGAACAATTCTTGGTATACGTTGAGTAACTCAACGACCTTATCCACTGTGGCATTGTCCCAATCGTCCCCAAGAATTGCGTACTTCAGCTCCGCCTCCGTTCCAATGTTGACCTGCTTTGTATTTAGTGGCGCGGTGATGTCGAGGTCTTCAAGTGATGCTCCGTGAATCTTGTGACAACCTTTCGTTTTTGAAATGTTAATATTTCGTAGGTCCTCATCATCCTCCTCAACATTTACGCTGTAACACTCTAGTGCACAGCTCAAATGTGTCGCCCATTCTGGCTGAAGTACTTCCATTGGCTCTTGGGGTATTTTGAAGATAGCTGCTTTTACCACCTATAGCGCATCGTCAACAGCATTTGACCAGCGATCTTTAAACATAAAGGCTAACAGAAATCCTTTGCGCAAGACATCCCATTCGCCCGTACTATGGCAGAGCTCCACCTTAGTATACCAATTCGTGGGTATGACATCTAGGGTATGATAGAATAAATGTACCCATTCATGCTATGGCTCTTCCTCGTAGATCTTGGTCCATTTCGCGAGGTGTGTGCGTGGATCATCTCATCCGTCAGATTTGTCTACAACCTGTATCTATGGTTTCCCAAATCATAGGCGCATCATTCTTCTGCATCTCCGCCAGTGCTCAAAATGTCCTTGATGCGTACCCCATCGTCGTGCGGACGTTGCACGTAGTGCCCACTTCAGAGCATTGAACCGATGTTTTTCTAGTACCGCGGTTTCAAATTTGTTCAATAATTCATCCACCGTTGTCAACCCATCATATGTAGGAGGATCCCTTGCTTCTGTTGTCACGCAGTGCAATGATATAACCATCATGTTGCAATTAAGTGTTATTACTTCGTGTAGCCGATTCTGCCATCGCTAACTCTTCGTTTGAATCCGAAGTGCAGGAGCTTCACGCTCCCACGAAATCCTTCCATTTGTAGTCAGATTCACCCAATCCTCTTCTCACACAATTATCTTGTAAATACAATCGAGATTGTCATCATTATCATCGTCGCGCACCGGTTAAGTGTATCATGCTCCTTCGGTTGGATTTAGCAGTACTACTACGCATAGTGACTTTTTCTCAAGGATCATTTTGCGCTTCTTCGTATTTATGACTCCATTCATATTGGTGGCCCAGTCTATTCCTAGTAGCATGGGATAGGGATTACTGTCATCGAAAATCTCTATCACTTCAAAATCCGCCTGCGCGCTCGCACCTTCAATATCTACTATTACGCCTTGCAATCTTCCCATGGGTAAGATCATCTGTTGGTTCTCCATTTGTAGCTGAATAGGAGACCAGTGTATCACGGGTCTGCCCATGTGTTCCCTTGTTTTTTTTGGCAGTACATTCATGTCCGATCCAAGATCTAGGATTACCTTATCCATTTCATACTGGCTGATTTGTGCAGTCAACCTCATTTCCCTTCTTGTGCGCAATGCATGCTTTCCAAGTTTCTGGACCACACACTGTTCTCTTAACCCCACACACCTAGTGATAAGTTACTGTAGTCCTTTTACTGCCTTGTTGTCGCGTAACAGTTTCATGCATGTCTCCATAAAGGTAGTGAGCATTGGAGGATCCATCCTTGGTTCTAGTTGATCCTTACTACCTGAAGTGGAGGCTTCCGTGAAGCTCTTCTTAGCTTCCATGAATGTCTCCTTTGTGTGTTCTAAATCAAATTCGGGTTCCTTTGTAGGAGCCTTGCAAACCCACACATTTTCTTTTGACTGCTTCCCTTTATCATCGCCAGTGGTCATACCGCTCCTGAGCATCATGTTTACATTCGAGTCTTCTTCGCCCAACTCAGAACTCATCATCTGCAAATTCTGAGTCGGAGGGGGCTAAAGTACCCCTTTTCACGCAGTATCACTATCAATGTAGGGCAATCTTTTGCCTCATGATCAAACTGAGTACTGTACAAACATGATGTCCTTGTCGGGTTTGTACAATCGTGGGCATAATTCCCTAGCCCTCCACAATTGTAACAAATTAACTGTCTGCGACCCCTTCCTGGTCCCATTCCGCCTCGACCCTAATTGTGCCCCTAAAATCCAGTGCGTGCCATACCTGCATTTGGGTCGGGGCTTGCATTTCGGTCTGCACCCTGTAGGCAAGAGTCCGATCCATCATTATTTCGTAGCTTCTGTAGATGCATTCATCATGGCCTACTGACCTACAGAAATTACAGAACAATCGCTGGGACATCTGCGTATACTTCCGTAATAGATGACAATTATTCGTAGTGTGCTTTCCTCCTCTCTGACAGATCGTGCGCCATAATGCAAGTGCCGTGCTTGGTCCTGCCTGTGCCTCAGGTGTTAACGGCGTCGGCCCTCCTCCTGCCAAGTAATTCATGAACAATGGATAGTGGTCCTTTTCATACCCGTGGCCTTTGTATTTTATGCACCATACCTCCTCGCGTGCCTCTGGCCGAGGTGTCCTATCCTATTTCAAACTCTGCATCTCCAAACATAGATTTTGTAGTTGTGTGTGGATTTGTTGGACTCCTAGAACAGGGTCTTGTATAGGGGTCTCATGCAATCTCATCGCCATATCCAAATCTTCAGCCTGGGTGAAAGTTTTTGCTGTGACAACGCCATCCTTAATTGTGGTGTTAGTGACGCTACAAACCATGTGCGGTGTTGTCCATCCATCAACGTCATGTTGGCTTCACGAATCATACCCTTCATTTTTTGGTCCAAATCCTAGGGGGTCTCGCCTAGAAGCATCGTGATCTCCTTAAACCTGATGATTGATTGTGTTTCCGAATTTGGTCTGCTAAATTCCCAGTTCAACACGGTCTAGATTTCTATTATTCCTGTGTTCGAATGGTCATTAGAATGCTTGATGTACCATGTTAATGTGTGATCCTGCAATGCTCTCACTAGCGTAGCCTTCTTGATATTTTCATCCACGACGCCTTGTGCTTCCCAAACCACCCTTACCACGAACTATAATTGGTCCGGATCTTCATTCCCCACTCCTCTGAATACCGGTAGTTTGATCGCACTCGCCATACTGAATTGTGGTGGTGGCGGAGGTAGGGTGGGTGGAGATGGAGGTGAGGAGGGTGAAACAGGTGGCGGTGTAGGTGGAGGTGGTAAACGCGGAATTCACTGCCTTATCAGACTAATCGAGCTTCTCGAAGAAGCTTTCGTGAGCTCTTCCTCACTTTCTTGTGAGGCGGAAATTAAGGGACTGGTTTCCAATTCTTCAATACTTCCACTTCTGTAGACCTTCCCACTTCTTGTAGTCCCAAACATTAATTTATTCGCATAACCTGATTTTCACACAATAACATCTTAATCCAAGTGTTCAAAGATTTGATATACTTACCTCGCGGTCCCTTGAGGAAACGTCGCTCTGCCTCAATGTAGCTGACGGTCATGTCTACCGTGAACTTAGTGATAAATCCTCTTATAATGCGGTTGAGCTGATGTTCCATAGCTCACGTGATCTTATCTCTTGATGCTTCTAGTATGAGCACTAATTCCAAAGTCCACACGATTGGTTTGTTGAGCCTACACCTTCCCTGACTGTCTACTAGCTTCGCGATCCACTCATACAGCTCAGAATGAAAGGATGCAAAGAAAAATTTGTGGATTTCCATATACAAGTAGTGCTCCAACCATTGTTCCTTAGATACTCATGGATTTCTGTTTTCCTGCACCGCGAATTCATGAATCTTCTTGTCCAACCACCCTTCAATTTATTTCTGTGTTGGATTCCAGTGGCACGACATCAGACATCCCTTATGCAGATCCCAGTCCCAGCAATGGAACCATTTGTTGGCTTGTATGGGCTTGACCCAGGTTTAGAGGTGATCTAGCCAAACAAATCCCAGTACTACTAGCCCTTTTGGCAACAGGCCGTGGAGCGCGGATTCAGGTCTCGCCCGAAGTATTATGGAAGGGTGCTAAAACTAGGTTTCTACACCCTAGGGATGTATGATGAGCTTCTGGTTGTCCTGCGGTTTGACCCTGCGCACACGTCGCTACGCACATCTATTAGTCCCTCACAACCTGTGATTCTGCCTTCGTGCAGCCTTGCTCAGGGCATGATCCGTATTATACCCAAGTTCATTACTATTTAACCTGTTATTACCCGATTACTTAACTTGTCTGTGTAAGACTAGTGATAATTAACAATATACCCAACAATCATATAAGTGTACGCAATAAAAAAAACAACATAAATGTATAGAATGCAATACACAAGTAGATGCAGAGAAATTGGAATCAACTTCTCTTTATTATTCTTCATTCAAGGTTACAGACTCGATAGCGCCCTGTGCACTCAGCTGCAGGGGTCCGTGCACTCAACTACGAACTCTACTAGGCCTCTGTGCACTCAGCTGTAGATCCTCTTCCTACTACTACGACCCAATACACTTAGACTCTTACTCTATGCTCTATCTCCAATCCGCTCATTCATGATTTTTCTATCTTTACAACTTAGAGCCTCACTCTATTTATACAATCCCATGGTCTGCAGACCATGGGTAGGCCGACATGACATTACATTACATTACAAAACTTAGGGTGGACAACCCTATGACTCAACCTATACTTTGTGCCCCATGCCCACAATTCGCGGAGTTTTACAATACATTTGACCAAAACTTGGGCTTTGAGCCCCAAAACATGTTGTGGGGGGATTCCATGCCCAACAACCAAGAACACTTGCATCTTGTAGGTGATAAGATTAGGGATCTTCGCCCCATGTTATCATAGTCAACATTGAATCTACGATAAACAACAAGGCACTGATTGATTGGAAAATTTGAGATGTTTTAAAGAGGGAAATATTCTACAATAGTGACCATGAAGTTAAGCAATTATAAATAACTTTTGGGTTATCCCTTGAGTAGGCCTTAATTATACAGGGACGTATAAATGTGAAATCTTATGCATCACTGATCCCTATCATTAACGTCAATCAATTGATAATGAAAGGGTGCCCCATACGTGTTGAGTGTGATATTCAAAGCCATTCTACAACAACATCATGCCAAAAGAATCTCATCAAGGGTATGGAAAGGTTTTCAAATGCATAAGAATCATGTCAAACCTAAAGGTTGGAATTTGAGGAGTTGCAAGGATAAAGAGTTTGGAGCTTGTGACTATCCTAATAGACAAGTACAATAATTCACAAATAGTAGCAAAAGATCATGACACCTTCCAAAAAGTATCATTGTGTAATGAAGAATGAAGGGTATGGCATTGAATTAGCCTTTGTATTGATGTTTTGTACCTTGTGAGTAACAAATTAAGGGAGATAACTATTCACTAATTTTTTCAAATATTATTAGTAACAAATGTGGATTTATCTTATTATTTTTCATTCTAATGAGTAGGAATATTTAGGTAATAGGAATAAGACATCTATAAGACTAGATGGTTGGAAACAAAACAAGTCTTAATAAGGCTATGCTGAATAAAACTATGCTAGGCTTTGTTATAAGCATGCCTTATGAAAGGTGTGTTTTCATCATATGTGTAAGGGTATCTATGGTTATACATGAACATTAGATGGATTAAATTTTTGTTGGAAACTTCTATTGTTTCATTGGTTCAAGGGAGAAAAGGTATAGAGTACTTGATTTTGGTGTCAATAATTGACCATATATCATTTTTTAAATGATGAGAAATCCAAAATCAAAATTAGATATTGTAAAAGATGGTGAACCAAAATGGGACCAGAAATGAATAGAGTACAATATGCTATGTGAAGGGTGATGGTTTTCTTCTTACTCGGAAAAACTAGAATATTGAGGACTATTCTAAGTGAACAAGATAATTTCACTAAATGTCATTTTTCATCACCATGTTGACCCCTTAATGAAGTGAAAGAAGCATATGTTTAGAAGCATGCAAATAATCACTAAAATTATAATTCAAAAAATATGTAAGGAAATTGTTTAAACTTATCATTATGGGTTAGTTGGTCACTCCTTCACAATGTAGGTGGGGTTGGTTTTCCCTTGGACAAATTTGCAAGTGGGGTTGGTTTCTCTATTGGGAAAAATATACGAGCACCCCATGGGTGGGGTTGGGGGGCACCTACCTTGTGCAGTTTTGGAAAAAAGGATGTGTTTGTTAGTGTAGAGGTCAACGAAGCAGTGAGATGGTGTGTAGGTCAACTTAAAGGATTGGAATAATGGGAAGTCCTATGGAAAAAGTGGGGCTTATGTGGGGGCATGCAAATTTTGTAATAACGAGGCCTAAGTCACTTTGTTCATAGAATTTGAAGGATGGAGTTCGAATTTAGGTGAATTTGAAAATGTTGGATCATATTCGCCAAACATTTATATAATTTACAAAGGGTATTCAATGGTTTGCGATGGGATACCAAATACAAAAACGAGGTATCAATCAACATAGATTATTAGTTGCTTGGAAAATTTGCATAAAATTCACCATAGGGTTTCAAATAGTTTGCGGTGAACTACAAATATGTCCCATCTATACTAAATAAGATCAAGTGTGCAATGCAATTTTTATGGAATGGATGAGAGCGAGAGTTATGTGATCAATTAAATAAATCTCTGAAGAGTGATTGAAAAATCAAGCATACTTTGAAACAATGAGGTGGAAATGGTGCTTTGTTAGGGTTTGAACTTAACCCATTTATTAATGTAATAAGCTCAATATGACCTATAAGAGTCATGATTAGTTAGTTTAATAAATAAAGCCCATAAGCATTGTAAGTGGTTGACCCGCATTATAAAAAAGGGACCACAATTAGTTATAACATGCCATATCTATAAATAAAGTAGTTAAGCTGCATTATGCAAGGGACCGTGAGTAGTAATGTTTTTTAGTCTCAAGAACTATATATTGTTGAACATAGTAAGGGAATTCCTATATTGTGTTGTGTAATTGAGCTCTTCTATACTATAGGTTTCCTCCTCGAAGAGTCAATTGAAAATTATTTAGCAGATCTTAATAAATTATTTCCAGTGTCGTCATTTCATTGTGTTATTTTCTGTGGTATATTTGGCATATTTCACACTTTTGATATTTGTTGCAGGTCAAGCATACTACAAGTGGTATCATAGCACTTTCCCGGGACAACTGCACCACCAATTTTAGCAAAAAAGAATTATTCTAGAGACGTGTTTTGGCATCTTTAAACTACAGATATTTGTCGATGTGCATCAACCTCTAGTTGGGGGAGAATATATACAAGAACTACAAGAGAAAGTGTTGTGCAGACAATCCCTTCTGCAGATAGAAGCGATCTCTCTAGTCCTATAAGAAGATCTAGCAACAAACTAGACAAACATGTGCACACTTTCCTATTTTATGTCAAAAAATACAAAGTAATATTGATGGCCTCCCTCACTCTGATGCTAAATGCCCATTGATGTTGTCCTCAATATTATCACTTCCAAGTACAATCCTCTTTATGTCGTTGTTGATGAGTAACTATAAGGAAGATCAAACAAAAACAACGAAGGAATACATAGCATAATTCATTCTAACATAAACTATATGACAGATCAAGGAGTCTCATACTAAATGAGTAAAGATTTACACACTTATGGAAAGTAAACACATGATGTATTTATTAACAAAAAATGAGGGAATCATACAACCACTTAAGCCTTGATGTTGGAAGCCTCCTTTGAATGTGTTTCCAAATCCTAGCCAAGACCTTCAAGCACTCCTTCTCCTTAGCAAAATGGGAAACATGTAGGCATATTTTTAGCATAGGAATGCAACCAAGCAATGACCAACCAGTTGTGGATAGTAGGGATCTCATTTATAGGGAAGGAGAGGGTGTTAAGGACCCTTAAAAGGAGGGAGAGGTTACAAAACTCAAGGGGAACATCCATGAGAGTAGGATCAAAGACCAAGAATGGGAGATCTTGATCTAATCCTTATTCACCTCTAACTAGATCGTAGTTCTCGAGGCTTCTAGTAAGAGCAGCTTCTCCTCCACTTTAGGAACAATTGCTTGAAGAGGTCCAGCTTAGGTTTTCCTATAAAAATTAATGTTAGAAACACTAAGTTAGAAGAGTGCAACAAGTTACTAGCACGGGTCACTAGTGTGCAAAACACGTTGATCCTAAAAACTAGATTTTTGACAAGTTTTCTCAAGAACTCTTTGAGGGAAAATTTTTGTCTATTCTTCAAGGAAGCTTCTATATATGTTTCATGGTGAATACAGTGACAAGTTTCATCATTTTGATGCTTCAGGATACGGGATGAGAAGTGTGACAAAATATTGTGTAACGGATGCCCCCTAAAGCATGAATAAAGAACAAGGAGTGATGGGTGAAATGTTTTATAGTTCAAGGCAAGGACCCAGAGAAACATCATTAGGAGACCTGTAAATCAAGAATGATACAATATACATAACACATCTGATGTAAATATACCTAATAATACATCTCTAAATAAACATCTAACAATGCATGAATCTATGACATGAACACAACCATCTGAATAGAAGGGATAATGTGTATGGATCCACGGTATGGATGCAACCATCCAAATAGAAGGGATCAAATGTATGGACCCACGACATGAATGCAATGATCCATATAGAAGGACCCATGTGTACAATCATGAATAGCTAATAACTCCAGGCAGACAGGATTTATCAGACGAAACCCAGGGTCTTCATCTTTGTCTTGACCCAGCCAAACTACGGATCCTACCATGTGAATAGATGTGTCAGAGTCAAACATGGAAGAAAACCACCGATTAGCTGTCAATGATGTAAGTACGACAACACAATCCATGAGTCACACAAGGAAGCTGAAGCCGAACACTCGCAGAATCATCAGATCAAAGGCCAATGGTATGAACATGTCGTTGAATGCGAAGAACCTACCATTGATGCATGCAAGCTCCAAGGTACTGAAAGGATTTTCTAGATCATATTCCTGGACAATGAATTGAATTCGACAAGAAGTGATTTTTTGAAGGAGGGCCATAATGTTTCCCACATCATTGAAACGAAACATAGGATGTAGCAGAATAGGTAAGAGTGATTCAAGATTGTTTCAGAAAGGTCAAACATGGTACAAGTGGTTAAAATTGCAGATGGGACTTCTCTTGAACATATCAGCGACACGACTCCAAAGCTTGGCAACATTTGACTCAACATAGGATCAAAGGTCATGATGAAAATAGGATATAATCATATGAAAGGAAAATGGATTTCCAAAACCTAGGAAGGCAAGTGATGAAGTAAGGATTGTCATGTTCAAGAGAAACATGTTGCCATTATACAAAATACAGGACATGTTTACTTCCATTTTTACCCACTATTTCTAGTGAGTACCTCATTATTTTTTATTACAAGCTTGAATAGGATAACATATCCTTCTCGTATAAGTTCATCCTTCATATGAATCCATCATAGTAATTTTAACGAGCCCTAGGAAGAAGTAACTTAGTCTCATCATGGTGACAAGTATTGCATCGTTTAAGTTTTATGATTCTGACGAAGGAGTAACTCAACATATTTTTCATGTTTAGAGAGTTTGAAAAAGAAGCAAAAGGAAAACTCCAGAAGTCCCTTTTCGTAGATAGTATCTCAAATCCGAAGAGGTAGAAAAAGATATTCGAGAGAACCTCTTAGCCACATGTGACCAAATTTTCCATACAATAGTCTATCTCAGTCAGGAAAAGGGTTAAATTTATACTAAGTAGACGTCATTTCATTTAATTTAACGAGTTTGAAATGACGAGTACTCGTCAATATTTTCATATTTCGAGAGTTAGAAAAGAGTTGAAAGATGACTCCAAGAGGGTTCCTTTTTTGTTTATTTTTTATGAGTCTAAAAAAGTGATAAAATAAAACTCGCTAGTTCAGTCAAAATCAATCACCGTCACCATTGATCCATGACCTATCACTATACAAGTGAATGCCCATTACCCTTTTCGAGAAAAATATTAAAATATAAGTAAAAATGTTCCCTAAATGTTAAAAATATCTTTAAAATTTTATATAAACTCAGAAAGTAAAAACAAATATACCATTTGTCATTTGGTAATTTGGAGAGCATTTTTTACATCAAATTCTCCCAATCCTCAGTCAAGGAGTGCGACCAATCTAGGATACTGTTTGATGATCTATTTGTTGCAGGTAAGAGATATGTCCTTCCTCTACATTTTAATTGTGTTTTTAAGTGATTTCATTTGTAGAGTAGGTAGTGAGAAGGGCTCGATTTTTTTATTTTTTTATTTTATTTTTTTATTTTTTATTTATTTATTTATTTATTTTTTTATGTCAAGGGCGATCAATGCAGGTTTTACCCATCAAACCCACATTACTTTCCCTAAGCTCAATGGTGGCATCACATTGGAAGAGTGGAAAAAATTGCAAACAATTGCTCTGGCACCATGGCATATTTTTTTTTTAAACCTACAATATTAATGATTGTTTTATAATTTCCTTCCATAGAAGCTAATAAAAACTCTATTTATGGATGTTTCATAGGTTATTCACTGAAAAAATGGTGATTGAATGGAAGGAAATAGGTCATGAAGCAAAATACCATCAAGCAACACAAGATCCAAACTGCATAAGGGCTCTTCGGGCATGTGGACTACTCAAATTCTTCTGTATCCTTGGGATTAGGACCCATACAAAATTACAACAACATTTGGTTGGATGGTGGGATGTAGACCACCAATTTTTCATCATAGGAGACCAAGAAATCGAGATAGATATTGTAGTCATCTCTTTCATCACATGCTTGTCTAGAAGGGGACAATAGGTTCAGTTGTTTGGTTCTCGTACATATATGTTTATAGCTAGACATTTCCTAGGTACTCGAAAAACATAGAGTGGGAAAATGGATATAAAAACTATCACAAATCTCACGTTGAGAATGATTCTTCATACCATGGCTCGAATAGCTGGAGCTCAAACCCTACATGAAGCGAGCAAGTCTCACTTTCAGTATGCATTAGACTGTCTTAACTGATGTGAAGGGTTATTGGTCAACATGAAATACCAACTCACTAAATGTAAGACATGAAGATTGAGACAATTTGGCTATGGATCGATCTTGGTGACATTCTTCCTAGAACATGTACTATTATTTAGGTATCAGTGGATAGATGGAGAGGCTCCAAGACCTAGGGATCCAAGACTACTGAGGTGGGGTGAGTTGATGCCTCGTTATCGGGGTGGTCAGCAGATGTCTTTTGCCCAACGTTCTTTGTATGATTGTGACATCAGATCATCGTGGTAGACGATTGGGCATATGCTAGTATAGATTTACTAGGAGATCCCAAACTCCCACTTCCCACCTGGAACACAATGGATTAATTCAGGTAAAAAACTATTTTTTTAAGTTTTTCCAATTTTTTTGATGTTTTTGTTTTATGTGAACTGAGATTAAGATTTTTTATTTTTGTAGATGTTGGACCAAAGAGACCTCGAGGGGTTTCTCCAATAGTGGGGAGGGTGGCATGGCAGATTGAGGATGCACCCTATGAGGAGGGAGCTAATCCCATAATAGAGGTGGAACACAACCTAGAAGCCTTGACAAGAGGCATTCCAGAGTGCGACTATTGACGAGGTGTCATTGCAGTATCAAAGGCATACCGTAAGAGTATCAGCCAGACTGCGTCAATTATTGAAACAAGTTACTAGATTTGTTTCATGCTATCATGAGAACTATGTCAGCGGATAGCCATATCTCTAGTTTTTATTTTTTGCACTTATGTAGGCTCGAGAAGCCATGTGTCTCAGAACATATATTTTGAGTTTTTGATGTAACATACATTTTGAAAACTCTATATCTATATATACATACATGTTTTACCTGTTGTAACTATTGTTCCTAATATGTGATGTTTTTATTTTTACAAGCATCGTATATTTCTATCTAAAATATGTTTTGGCAATGTGTATGTTAATGTATTTAGATGTCTCGGAATAGTTTGATAAGCAATGTAATAAAAAAAAATCAAAGAGACAAACATGTAAGTACATCCTTAAAATATTAGAGTTTATGATGGAATAATGCCCATTTAATTGTAATACATTGAGTTTTGAGTCAAGTTTAACAACTAACACCCTAATACCAAGAGCAATAGCTTCCGACAATAATTTGACAACGGCACCATATTCAGAAATATTGTTAGTTGTATGACCGAGACATATGCCTTGTAAACTCACTAACTCACCATTAGGAGCATATAGAGTGCCCACGCAGTGGAAGAGAGATTATGTGTACTATGGCAAGCGCCATTAGTGAAATTGACATGAGGAAGAAGGTTCCTTGACACCCGCAAACCAAGTGGAACATGTGGTAAGAAGGGAAAACATGTTCGCAAAAATGCAAACATTCACATCAAAATATTGTTCACCAATGTACAAGGTATCTAGCAAAATCTAGGCCTCATACTCTTGGAGGTAGAGCCCATTGCGGGGCTCAGAAAACTAATTTCCATCATGGTCATCTAACTCACATGCGCCCTTTTATAATACATGTCTAACGATATAGGGTCCATGCCACATAGGTTTGAATTTGTTGAAATTGAGGCTTATGTGATAACAGTTATAAGAAGGGTTTCAACGTAAATCACATGAAGAAAAAAATTGTCGACGCGTTTCGAGCCAACCAATGTGGTTCATCATCAGGACAAGTTGAAGAGTCAGATCATGGCTGCATGTTAAATAGGGAGAGCAGATCTTCCAAACGGCTAGGTGTGACCATCAACGGCTATATAAAAACGGCTAGATTTGTAATATTATATTGAAATATTCTTATAATGTTAATCATGGATTAATAAGTCAAAAGTTAATAACTAATAGTAACAATAAATAATATAATATTATAATCATAGTAAATAATTTTCTTCTTAATAATTAATTTAATAATATATATATTTTAATATATTATATATTTGTATAAGAAGAAAAGAATGATGAACCCTAATCTCTTTGTCGTCGCCTCCCTTCCTTCAGCCACCATCTGGCCTTTTCTCGGCCCTGTAGAATATGGCGACGTGAGCTTCAGAGGGGCCCTGACTCCATTCAAGCCAAACCCAGCGAATAAGATCGCGTGCAGCCCTGTGAAGAAAAAAGAGAAACATGCACGGGATGGGATCTTAGCAAGATGCGCATGCACTGCAGCAGATATGGTGACAGACACTCTTCATCTACAGGTCGTTGGCAGCTTCGCAGTGAGGATGAGGATGGCGCCCAGCCTCGAGGGACTTCTGCAGGCCACCAAGATTTTGGATGCTTTGATAGGCAACATATCAAACTTCAAGGGTTCTAGATTAACCCTGCATCCCAATAGCTTATGGATCCAACACGACATCGCCAGGAACCCACGCGCAATATCTGTCATGGGGAAAGGCTACGATTTTTCTAGTCAGCACCTGCACCCCAACAGTCCATTGTTTCAGAGGGCCACCACAGAGTTTACCAGTCAGCAAAGCCCTAGCTTTAAGGGAAACATCATCAGAAAAGAATCGTCTAGGAGCTTCCATGCCGTCGCCCTGTACTCGCTCTGCCCTGATCGATCAAGCAGACATGGAATTCTGGCTTCTTCCATCGATACTGAACCGCATGTATTCCATTCCCTTCTGGGTGCTCACCTCCCTCTAATCTGCTCCACTCTGTATAACAACGTAGCCAGATCTTGGCCCTCTCTTGCTGCATATCGTAATAGCCAGCCCCTTCAGATAGTAGATGCAAAGGTTAAGGACGGAAATGCAGAATATAATCCTTCTTCTCCTCAGGCTGCGGCTCTTGGGAAGAAATATTACACTCTAGAAGGCTGCTCAACCCCAATAGAGCCTCTTTTGCCTCCCCAGAATAGTTGATACTCTGTATTTCATATTCAGAATTCTTTCAGCTTCCTGAATTTGCCTTGACGGAGCATGTGGGAGCTCTTTTGGGTGGAAAGAAATGACAAACTCAATGACAATTGTAATCTCACCACATCTTCTCACAAGCCCCTGCGGAAAGTTTAGGAAAAGGTGGCCCACCAAAGCACCAACTCCCTCTCGTCTCAGATTTGCAAAGGAAAGCATAAGTCTGATCACTCTGCCTCGTTCCAGATCCAGATCGTGCTCCTTTCTGGCAAAACTATGCTACAATGGGTGAGCTCTTCGGCTCTAGTGCAGAACCTCAAGAAAATCCTGGAATTTAGGCTGTGGATTCCCTTTGCATCTCAATGATTCCTCCACGAAGGTAAACAACTTGAGGATCTTTATCCCCTTTCTTTTTACAACATTAAGAGAAATGCCTCCATCATTTTTACCGTTCGTTTGAGAGGGGGAGCTGTTGGACAATCATCTTCAGCTGCGGCTTTTTCATACAAAGATGTTGTCCATGCTCAGATGCCCAAGAAAATAGCTCCACCAGCTCATGCTCCCAAACCTTTTTTGGTGGAAAAACAGGAGGAAACCCCCTCCATTGAAATAATGCATCCAACGCTGGATGAGCAAATCCAAAAGTTTGCAGAGCATGCCATTATTTTCAGGTTCAATGGGCTATGGCCATGCACAACATATCTCTACCAATGGATTCACTCTAACTAGACCAACAATTGCAAGGTTCTTCTCTGCTCAAAGGGTTTCTTCATTGTAGTGTTTGCTCTCAGTGAGGACTACCAAAAAGCATTAACTAAAGGCCCATGGTTCTGGGGCTCAACATGTTTATTCCTCACTCCTTGGTTCCCAGATTTCAATCCCTCTATAGCAATCATCACCAAGCTCCCCATCTGGGTCAGACTTCCTAATCTCCCAGTGCATCTATGGAACTTTGTTGTATTCCAAGGGATCGATAATACTCTAGTCGCTTTCTAGCCACAGACACCTCTAGAGGGGAAAAGGGAATATACACCTTTCCCAGAATCTGTGCAGAAAGAGATATGAGCAAAGGTCTACTTGATCAGATTAATCTCAAAATTGGAGACTTCCATTGGACTCAGACCTTGGATTACGAAAACACAACCTTTCGCTGCCGAAATTGCCATCACACAGGGCACCTTCAGAGCTCTTGTCCCTCGAGGCCTTCCCAAAAGAAGAAAGCCAATCCTAAGCTGAAATCCAAAATCTGGAAACCTCATAATCATCCCCCCATGGATGATTTTGATTCTAGCTCAGATGAAGAGGAAGGGGATGCGGAAGGAATGGATGCAAAGCTGGCACAGGATCCACCCTCGACTGGTCCTGAGGAATCTACTGTCCCACCAAACTCACAGAAAATAAATCATGAGTCCTCTCCCTCAGATTCAGAAAAGGAGACCTCTCCGTCAGCCCAGCTCAGTTTGCAAATCACGCCAGCTCAGCAGAGTCATCTTGGTTGGGTCAAAGTTGGTAAAAAGAAAGGAAAAAAATGCCGAATAGTTGATTCTACCCACGTTGGGTAGAATCCTTTGTTCTGCTCTTGTTACTCTGTTCTTCTTGTTACTTCTTTCTTAGCACTGCTCTCTTCTTGTTTTCTCTTAGTGGCCGAGGTGGATAGCCTATCCTTTTCGGTTGCCCGTTTTCTTTCTTCTCTTGGTTGTAACTTCATATTGTACCATACGTCCTCTTAATAGAATTAGTTTTTACAGAGAAAAAAAATATAATATATATTTGTATTTATTCTTTTTTATTTTATTTAGTTATTAAATTAATTAATTTAATTCTTTTTAATTAATTTATTCATTTAATATCCAATAGGGATAAGATATACTCAACCTAGGTAAATAAGTCTAGAAATCTTAATTCCTATACATATTAACAGTACTAGGTTATACAGGTAAGACACATAAAGGGGGTGTTTTATAATAATATTGATTTAATATAACTAATAATCGAATGGAATTAATAAATTATTATTGAATATTAGTTTAAAAAAATTGGAATTATTAAGCTAAGGGTAAAAGCTTAATATCAAAATCATTAGTAAAGTCATCTAATGGATCTAGGGATGTTAGTACAAGCCAAGATTGATAATATTAAGATATTAATGTTATGGTATTAGTAATAAAAATATTAGAACGAGAGACAAATTCTGAATTCAAGAAGGTCAAGAACATGACAATTAATAAAATAAATTAACCACAAGATAAACCCTAGGAGGATAGAAAATTCAAGGCTCAATGGAGAAGGATACAAGATAATACGGGGAAATACAGGGAAACCTAGAAAGCTAGAAAAGGTCAAAAAAATGAGGAAGGGGGGGGGAGGGGAAGGCATGACTAGGAAGAAAGGGCAGGGATCCAACAACTACTGATCTTCCAGCTGTCATCTCTATTGGGATTGTTTGGCCTTCTTTCAATTTCAATAGCTTCCCTGAATTTGCGGTGATGGAACTGTGCAACCTTGCCAATAACCTTGGCCTCTTTAATACAAACATGATGCTTGGTCTTTTCCGCATGCTCTACTAATGCTGAAGACTTGGTTCTCCCATGCCTTAGGTCAGCTGCAGGTTTTAATTTCTCGACTCTAAATTTATAATTATCTTGATCATATAATAGGACTAAGTCACCTTCTGCATATGCACAAGGGGTCATAGTTTTTTCATACTGAGCTTTAACTCATCTTTTCTGAGTCTCAGTTACCAATGCAGAAATTTGGTGATTCTTGTCAAGACATTTTAAATAAAGTAATTGTTCTTCCTCGAGTGAAGTACCACAGAGTAATTCGATAGCTAGTTTTAAAGATGGGATTTCACATTCGATATGTAGGGTGGCTTCCAGAACATAAACCAATTGAAAAGGTATGATTTCGGTTGTTGTTTTGGCAGCGATTCGATATTCCCATAATGCAAAAAAAATCTTGAGATGCTAGTTCTTTTTGTGCATCCTAATGGTTCATTGAAGCATTGTGACCAAAACTTCATTAACAACTTCAACTTGGCCATTAGCCTATGCGTAATATAGATTTTAGCTATTGTGACTTCTAAGCTCAACTGTGTAGTGAGTTCTATCATCATGTGATTTCGAAAATGGGATCCATGGTCAGTGACTATGGATTATGGTACACCTAACCGAGTTATAACATGGTTGAATAGAAACAAAGTCGTCGTTTCATCGTCAACATTGTAGGTAGGCATCACCTGGACCCATTTTGTGAAATAATCTACAGTTACGATGATGTATCCATGCCCCTCAGCCATGTGACGGTAACAAGTAATAAAATCAATGCCCCATTTGAAAAATGGGCCAACAGTGATAACTGGGTGTAAAGGAGTAGGTGGGGTTCACTGTTTCCTGTTGCAAATTTGGAAAGCATGACATCTTGGACTGAAATAATGCAATATTTGAAAATATAGGGCCAATAATAACCGATGCGAAAGATATTTTGAGTGATGGCATATCCTAACATATGACCAGCACAAGATCTAGAATGGAAATCATTTAAATCTTTCTCAGCTTCCTGATGTGTCAAACATCGCCGAAGGACTAAATCCACACCAAGGTGGTATAAGGTAACCCCAATAATGCGATAGGGTTTGCACTGGTATTGGATTTGGTGTCGCTCAAAGTGAGATAACTTTGATCTAAAAGTATGAGTTTGGAGATATATGATGATATCTCCATATCATGGATCATGGGTGCTAATAATGAAGAGAGATTCATGAGGAATCACCTCATTAAATACAACAATCGTGTTTGCAGAGGAAAGGTCACAAATTAATTCAACAAAAGCAAGTGATTTCTTTAACTTAGCTTTAGTGAACTGTAAGTCAAACTCCTGTAGGATGACAATCCATTTGGAGTATTTTCCCCCAAGAAACTGATGAGACAAAATATAATTCATGGGGTTGCAATCAGATATCGCTACATTTTTGCGTAAGAGAATATAGTGATGAAAATGTTGGACATCATGAATTGCTGCCAATTCCAACTTCTCTACAGGAGCATATTGAGTTTCATCATCAAAGAGGTTACAACTCAAGTTATAGTATATAACATGCTCATTTCCATCGTCATCATCCTAAACCAACACCATACAATGGTATAAAGGAACATTTTTGTGAGAGAAAGTCCCCAAGGACAGAGAAAGAAAAGTTTGTATTGATAAGCAAGAAGGATATTAATCTGATTCTATCCAGAAAATTCATCCATAAAGGAAAAAAATTCACTCCCGTCACATTCATCAATAATCTGGTCGATAAAAGGAGTAGGGTAATTATCCTTAGGATAGGATCAATTAATATCTCGATAGTCAACATAGACTTGTATGGTTCCATGTTGATTAGTTATTGGAATGATGTTGGAAACCCAATTTGTCAGTGGTATAGGGTAAATAAATCCATCTTTGAGAAGTTTTTAAACTTCAACCTTAATGGAAGTTTCCTTCCTTGGGTGCATCGGACGAAGACGTTGTCATACATGTTTCACATCCAGATATGTGGGTATCTCATGTACCACAATATTTGGATCGATTCCAGGCATCTCTTCGTAATTCTAGGCGAAGACATCACGAAATTCTTTGAACAAGGTTGTACAGATCTTAAGCTCATCAAGAGAACAAGAATCCCCTATGTGAATGTTTTCAACAATCGCAAGTTTGATCGAGATGTCGATGGGCATGGTTGCTGAAATGTTCCCTAAATTGCCTTCAGACAACACCTCGTGAACCAAGATGGGTCTCTGAAATGGAGTAGTCGTTTCAGGGGAAAGTAAAGTAACTAGACAAGTAGGAATTGATCCAAGGCTAGGAAGAAAAGATGAAGGATGATGAATATAATTCCAAGGGGTTTCTGCAAGAGACATGACTTCAGTGATGCTTTCGTTAGTAAGCAACGCCTCATTTTAAGGATCTTCAGAATCATAAGAACCAAGCCAAGGAGTTTGTAGATATTATTCTAGAACAAATATCACTCGATCATGAGTTTCAGATGCTGCCACGAAATCTAAAAGGACAGTTTGATAAGATTGCCCAACTAGGATAAGCGGCATGGTGTCACCAAAATTATTGATCTAGTCAGGACTAGGGTTTATCCATGGATCATTATTAGACAAGATCATGTTAATTGAGGCAATATTGGAGGGAGGAGGAACAGAAAAAAGTTACCATTAAGGCAGAGTCTTTGAAAAGACCTGCACTGGCATTTTCATAAGGAATGTTGGTTTTCCCAACATAAGGCACATTACCTATTCAAGAGTTAGAGGAAAAGAAGGCCAAATGATCAATTGTGACAATTTTCCCTTGGTGGGGAAAATGAAGCACACAAAAAAGGGAAGAAACCACACAACACATTCCATGAGTCAAGCTTTGACCAAGTAGAAGGTTGTAATTGAGATTAGCGTCAACAACCTCTACTTCTAAATCGACTGCCTTTCCTTCCAACTAAATGGGTAAGGAGTTAATAATACCATATGGGTGGAAGCCTCAACCATCGAAAGCTTCTAAAGTGTTCAAAGAATAGTTGATAGGAGGGGAACAAATGGGTTTCTAGCATGATATGGACATGATGCATGAGGAAGCTCCTTCATCAACAACGGTCTAGTGGATAGTCTTTCCCATAACAACAACTTGTATGAGGGAATAAAGTTGAGGTGGTAGGAAAGGAACATGGTTTTCAATATCAAAAGTAATCAAAATGGAATCCACGGGATCAGTTCCTTCAATAGAGGATAGAAAAGCCTTCTATTGTGATGGACATCTCGACCATAAAAAGAATTCCAAGGTCGACATCGCCAAGGGTGCTTGAGTGAAGTCTTCTATGATATTGTAGTGTTGGGTAGCTCGCGCATTCAGATTATAGGAAAATTTCCCAAGAACACCTTGAGGGGGTGGTTGGATTATGGAATTAGTGTCAGGTTTCTCAATATGGATAGGACCGGACTGGATAAAGTGGAGGAAGAGGGTACATTAGAGGTATTTTTCACCACCACAATTTTCTTAGGAGGAAGATAATCTTTTGACCTCATGGCTACGAAAATCTATTATGAGCCACTCATGAACACTTGAGAGCTTCCAGAGGTTTGAGTGTGGGGTTGGTCTACCAACTGCATCTGCTAATATGGGAAAGGTTCTTTCAACACAATTGGTTTCCTTGTGGTTCCTCTTAGAAGACGACTTACTTCGGCCAGTCGGGGGAAATCCTTAGTGTAATGATATTCATCATAGATAAGGCAAGCATATTTAGGCTTTCACTTAGATAAATCATTAGCTGGTAGTTTTGGGGAATCCTGTTTAGAGGTATCTTGTTTAGATTTTCCTTTACCCTTCTTCTTTCCCTTCGAGGATATATCTGTTGCGGTAGACTGAATAAAATTTAACTCCAAGGATTTACCAGGATTCTTGGTAGTATCAACAATATTGGAAGTTGTAGTAGCCGAAGTAGATTTAGATTTTCAAGAAGTAGTCGGAGTACCACTAACTATTGAGCCGTAGATCCAATGATGCCATCGACAGGTGGTGAATCTATGGGTTTGGAATATGTAGGGCCAGTGGAAGGTCGTTGGGTGCCAAGTAAGAATTCTTATAATGTTCCAATTTGTGAATAAACCAAATCCAAATACTGGGCACATGAAATGGCTTGTTCATCAGTAACACAACAACCCATGGCTATGCCTTTAGCGATAGGAGGGATGAATGATTTAGTAAAACATTCAGTCAAAAGATGATCCAAGGTTTCAATTTGATGAGATGACATTGATGCCTCCATTCATGGATATGATAAAATATATGAGTAGAAGTCGTATGTTGCAAATATGTTAAGAGATGGGTTCCAATCTCATACTAGAAAGGACTTTGTAAATGGGTGAGGAAAGCCATGGCCAAAGTATTGAAATCTTGGAAAGCACCACAAGGGAGCTCTATGTACCATTTAACGGCAATGCCCGTTAAAGTGTGCTGGAAAAGATGTAATGGGACATAATCATCAACCCAAGAGTTAGAGGAGCACCAAAGGCGGTAAGTCATAACGTGCGCTTTGGAGTCTCCTCCAAATTTACCTTCAAATTTGGGGCAATCACTAGGTATTTTAGTTGGTATGGAGGCCAACACGGTGAGTGAATTATTGGGTCATTCATAAACCTTGATACATCCGATAATTCCAACATTGCCAAAAATGGTAGTTGTAGATTGTATGGGGTATAGGGTCTTTGGTATGTACCAAACTGAGTATTCCAACCTTGTTGAGTTTGGGTTTGCCCCCACTGTTAGTGTCAGTGTCTTCACACCACCGTCAATGATCAAAATTTACTCTTTTGCATTTCATAATAGGAGTTCCATTCTGATGAGTTGCATTCCATTAGGTCATGGATCTACTGATGGTAGAGCTCATTTCATTTTTTTCCCTCATGATATAAATCTGCTGACCTCCTTTTATACTTTTCAGTCAAAGATTCATGTTTATTTTCAGATTCATTTCATCAATTATTTAGGGTTTCAGTCTCATTAGGTATTAGGGTTTTTACCATGGTCAAATATGAATGACTATTAATTAATAATGGTCAGCAGACACATGAGGATGATGATTAGAAAAGTATTAATTTCTTAATTTGTAAGCCTAATAAAGTTCTCACCTCAAAACTAGTTTTGAGGTGAAAACAGAGCATTTGTATTTTATTGTTAAATTTCATGTAATTTTATTGATTTCATATGTAATAAATGGTTCCATGTTGCTCCTGATCACCTAGTGATATCGCCAAGTACTTTCCACTGCAAAAAGTCAAAGAAATTGAGCATCAGTTCACCTATCCAAGCAAAAGATCAAGCATCCAAAAAATAGAGTATTTGAAAAAGCACATAGACATTACAAAAGTGGGTTTTCACTATCAAATATTAAAAAGTGAAAGTCATTTAAAGCCATATCTCTTTGGATCATTTCATTATGCTAATTTTGAGATTCAAATGCTAAAGGAGAGACAAAAATGTGATTTCTAAGTTTCATTGAGCAAAGGTGTGAAATCGCTACGTTTTTGGAGAAAATCAGACCGGCACTGTGCACTAGGGGCTGGCGCTATGCACCTGGCAGATTTCCTCAGTGCAAAACTGAATGGGTGCTGCGCACCTGGGAGGCGCTACGCACTTGGGTGAGGCACTGCGCACCTGGAAGCCAAGCCTCCAAATTGCTTCAAATCGCTCGAAATTGCTAAATTCATCCAATTTTACCTCTTAGCAAGTAAGTACCTCAGTGTTTCTTGTTGAAAAAGGGTTTTTATAGCAAGTCTTGGTGATTCTCTCACCCATAAAGTCAAACCCCTAGTATTTTCACGAAACTGTCTCATAAAATTTAAAAGCTCACTCATTTATTGCTTTCCTATCTCATCCATTTGCTAATGTTCCCTAAACCCCATTCCCTCATATAAATTTTCTAAACACCATTCCCTCATATATTTTCCCAAAATCCCATTCCCACATGCAAATTTCCCAAATCCTATACATTCTCCACAAAACCCTACATACTTAAATCCTACATATGTATCTAAACCCTACACTATCCCCAAACCCTACTCACTCCCTGAATCCCATTCACACTCCCATTCACTCTCACCTACTCATTCATAAAATCTCTTCATACTCATCTTTCATTCATCCACTCTATCTCTTCATTCACCACAAGTGATCAACTAAGGTGGTGCCTTGTGCCAAATATGGGCAAGTTTTGATAAATTTTTGCCATTTTCAAATTTTGAAATTTTGAACACAGAAAATTGCCCTAGGTGCACAACGAAGCGCTTTTCACTAGAGGAATTTTTGAAGAAATGGATTGTATATTTTGATTTAGCATGATGAAAGCATCAAACCCAGAAAATATCACAAATTTTGGAGCAAAACTAGGTCACCAAAAGGGCAAAAAAATACCAAAAAATAACCTCTCTGCCTCTTTTTGGACACACAGAAGTAGCCTTGGGCGATTTCACTTTTGAGGGGGAAAATGACCTCCAAATCTAGAAATTCAAGATGTTCCAGACACTAGATAGAAGGAAGTTTCCAATGAGCTATCTTGGGCTCAAATTGGATAAGGGGAAGGACTCTAAAAGTGGTTATGAAGCGGTGATGTGCACCTGGCTAGTGGCACTGCGCATAGAGCTAGTTTGCCCAAAAAATCCAGTTTTTGCCTGGTTTCACTGCAAGTTGACTTTTTCTCTCTTCATGGATGAATTTATGATTGTAATTAATGCCGTGGTATGTAAATGTAATTGTGAAATGATCTTATAGGGTAGATTCATCTGTCTGAGGTGGTTTGGGGGTCAATGGATCAATTTCCATGCTTATAGAGGCAAGCTATTCCACTGCCTATATTCATGTTCCTTGTTTGGAAATGGTTGTAACAGTTCCTTATCTCTTGGATTCGACCCTTGATGGCTAGCATAGGTGGTTTTATGTCTATATTATATATTTTTTTAGTCATTAGCAAAGGTTGGACTCTCTTGGATGCTCTAAGCTACATTGTACACCTTTATCAATAGTTTGGCAAAGAAATGAACCAGGATTTGCAGCCACTTTTATGCGATACTTGTGGTAAAGTGTTTTGCATAGTTTATTCTTCTATTATTAGTTTTTCTCATGTGTTATGTGTGCCACAATCTAATTCATTTCTTCTAATTAAATGATATCAAGATAGATAGGTAGAATACATTGGCTACAACGCTCTGCCTTGGGAAACCATTTAGTTTTTTCATGTTTTCTACTGTTTGAGAAGGACACGTGATCTTTGCATGCCCTCCTCATCTCCTCACCAATCTTAGACCCACCATATCACTCAATTTCAAGTGCAAAAACACCTACCTACCTTGCCCCATAGAACACCCTACATCTTGACTTGATTTCCCGGACCCAAAGCTACTTGCTCCATTTGATCCAGCAACAAAACCATCAAAATCAATCAAAAAACCCTAGAGCTACTATATCTAGCCTAAAATCCATATCTAATCCAATCATCTTGACTGAGATTCACAAGGAGATAGCCCTCTCCCAACCTGGTAGGGCTAGCTACCAGGTTAAACTTGGTTTGTGGTTATCTTAGGATTGCCTTCTTCAGCTTGAGGCCAATCTAGGCTCTAACATAGTGGTGACCATACTGGGGAATGTATTTTTATGTTCCTTAGAAAATGTATCAAGTTTATATCTGATTTTTGATGGTGGACAACGATCAGACACCGGAAGGATGAAATCGTTCACCTGGCGACTCCAGTGTCGAAGAATCCCAAGGTTCAGAATTTTTATGGCAACTCTACTCTTCAAGAATCAGTAGCCTGAAGAATTTCTTAGTGAATTCATTGTTATCAAATGGGTTCGCTAGATCGAAGGTGTGCTCCCATGAGCTGAGATCACATTCCAGGTTTCCCAAATAAAATTCCTAAGGTATATTGGCAAAGGAATTTGCCTATGTTTAAAGATGATGATAGGAATGACGCTGCTTTACATCCGGTTAGATTTCACATGCATATTCACAAGTTGAAGGTTGATTTTCTTGAGGACTTCTTGATGAAGATATTCATGACCACTCTGGAAGGTGAAGCCCGATCTTGGTATGAAAGTTTGCCACCTGCTAGTATTTATTGTTTGAAGGATTTTCATACCACGTTCTTTGAAAGGTATAAAGAATCTTGTCCATCCTTAATATTAGTTTATAATTGTTGTAGACATGCTTATAGTTTTATTGAAAATATTGAGAAATTTTATGAATATGATGACTTCATGGACAATGAGATCATGGAAGCCCTATATGAAAATCCATTTCAGCAACATAAAGAGAGCTTAGAGGATACTTATCAAGATGCTCAGGAAAATTTGCAGCTGGATCAAGATCTTAGTACAATGGAAAATGATGAAAGAGAATGTCTTATTTCAGATCTGCTCATAGCAGAAGATAGTATGTAGGGAAATCAAGTTTCAATTTCAAATTGTGATAAAGTCAAGTTGGCTATTTCAGATATAGATTCAGATCATGATGATGAAGAGTACCTTGTTCTAAATCCCATGAAGGAGAGCTCTGTTGTTGAGATCATCTGGAAAGAAGAAGACAAAGTTATTGACCCAAGTGTTCTCATTTCATTAGAACAAAGTCTTCACGAGGAGGTAATCCAGTCCTTTTATGAGAAACAAGATGAGATCTTTGTTCATGTAAGTGAAAAATCTTCTTTAGATAACTCAGTGGTAAATGATATAAGTGTTAGTTTTGAGTTTCAAGAACCATCTGAAGTTTTCCCTCGTATGAATGATGAGTGCAATAAGAAACATGACAATTTGATTGCCATGTCATATGAAGATGATCAATAATGTTTTCAAATTTTAGAAGACCAGGGAATTGGGGACTGTCATTCAAGTTTTTCATGTTTTTCATGTTATTTCAAGAAGACAATAATTGTTTGAGCAAAAGAAAACAAAAAGTATTATCTCCTCTGTCTGAAGATGAGATAGATCAACTCCTGAAAGGTCAGTTTACAGCCCAAGCTAATGTAGGTTTTTCATATTCACATCGTCAAGAAGGTGTAGGTGAAGCTTCTTTCACTTTTGAAAATGAGGATAATCTTCAAATTAGATTTATAGATCAACGAACAAAGATTGTTTTCCTTCATGAAAATGATAAGGCTGTCATGTCAGATAATCTTGAAGATTGTTTTCTGTTTAAGAAAGGCTTAGATTATGAAATTGAGGAGTATGAGCCTGAGAGAGACAATATGCTAGAATTCGAGTCAAAATTTCTCATGGTCGAGGAATTTACAGCCAACACTCAGATAGCAAAAGCTTATACTGCTCTATGCCTTCCTATCAATCAGCAACCAACTGTTCTTTCAGATCAGAATGAAGGGAGTACTCATATTTTTGCTACTGGATCTCAAGACAAGCTAGTGCTTTAATATTTTCATGATCCCTTTTGTTGAAAATGAAACAAGATGATGGAGCTTAGTGAAAAGAAGTCGCCTTCACTAAGTGGGCCCGGAGGCTATTTTTGGCGCAAAGAATGTCTATTTTTAGACATATGGATCATGGTCTATGAGTTGCAGGATGCTATTTATGGATGATTGGTCAAGTTGGTAAAAATAGATGGACTTCTATTTTTAGACATATGGGCTGAGTCTATTTTTAGACTGCCAGGCTAAAAATAGAACAGTCGAATATTATTAGCTCTTAATAATATTTAGACTCTAAACATTATCTTATCCTCTTGGAGCACTTCAGTTCAAGCTACGGATGTGGCACATGCAACTGCTAGAAGGAAATACGCTTTTCTTATGGGTTACTTGAGCTATTGCATGAAGGACTTTAGTTAGAACTTCAGTGATTGAGTTTTGGTGGAGTTGATTGAGGAGTTAATGGAGTTGTGTTCAGTTTGACTTAGTTGAACTAGTTTTATTTAGTCTAACTGATCAATAGACTAAGTGATGAGTGGTGTGAATTAATTATTAATTAATTCACTAATTATTAACTCATAAAGCAACTGAAGAATACACCAGTTAACTTAGTGCATGGACAATTCAGTGGAGACAAGTGGTAGAGGTGAGTGAAAGGGCAAGACAACTGTCAGTTGTGACTATAGTTGTGCATCAGTGGATTGAGTATTGCCAATGAGGATTGTGTGGTATAGGCAAGGGAAATACGAATTTGGATCATTCATTCATCAGTATTCTCATGCAGGATTGCGTAGTGGAGGCAGGCAAGCAGCGGAGGATATTTGAGCCAGTGATTGATTCAGATCTGAGCTAGTTTGTGTGTAACAGGTGGAGATAATACTGAGTACTTGTGAGGAGTATTGTACTATGTATTGTTACATGTTCTCAATCAATATAATATACAGATAGTTGGGGGTTTTCAGCTGTATGCTTTCCCCGGGTACATATTGTGTCGATATGTGCGATTGATGCTTCAATGTGCGCATGCGATTGTTTCTTAATACTGCAAAATTGATGATCAACGTAGAGGAGGTTATGTATTATGCATGATTCTGCAAATAGTTTATAATCAGGATAATATTTGTGAATAAGTGTCATATTATTCAAAATTTCTACACCTTTGCATTCTTTTGCAAGCATTAGAAAAGATGAATGTTGCCTGGTTTGTTAGCATAAGCCTTTGTTTCAGTTGTTATTGTGAGTTGCCTACATGTGCGTCGTTCTACCTACTCATGGAAAGTGAAAGCATAATTTCAGTAAGTAGCCATCTGCTAGATTAGTTACATTGGAAGGTCCACTTCACATGATTGTACATATTTCATTAGTAGGCAAGTGGTTGTCATAATGATTTGAAGCCCTCAAATCTTGATGTTCTGCTGCCATTAGAAAGCTTTGTAAGTACTTGTTTTAGTTAAGTAAGTCTTGAGTCATTTTTTTAGTCATTTTCAAAAATGTTTCAAAGTCAGTTTGTGTCGTCAAGTCGTCAGTTTGAATTTCTTTTAACTCCATACCCAATGGATGAGGCACTAGTCTACTTGTTCCTAGAGATCTATGGTTATTGGCACCTCCAAGGAGCTACCATCCCCATTGGAACCAATGTTAGTGTCAATGTATTGACACCGCCATCAGTGATCAAAATTTACTCTTTTGAATTTCAAATTAGGAGTTCCATTTTGATGAGTTGCATTCCATTAGGTCATGGATCTACTGATGGTAGAGCTCATTTCAGTTTTTTCCCTCACAATATATATCGGCTGACCTCCTTTTATACTTTTCAGCCAATGGTTCATGCTTATTTTCAGATTCTTTTCATCAATTATTTAGGGTTTCAGTCTCATTAGGTAGTAGGATTTTTACCATGGTCAAATTTCAGTGACTATTGATTAAAACTAGTTTTGAGGTGAAAATAGAGCATTTGTATTTTGTTGTTAAATGTCATGTAATTTTATTGATTTCATATGTAATAAATAGTTCCATGTTGCTCCTGGTCACCTGGTGATATCGCCAAGTACTTGCCACTACAAAAAGTCAAAGAAATTGAGCATCAGTTCACCTATCCAAGCAAAAGATCAAGCATCCAAAAAATAGAGTATTTGAAAAAGAACATAGACAATACAAAAGTGGGTTTTCACCATCAAATATTAAAAAGTGAAAGTCATATAAAGCCATATCTCTTTGGATCATTTCATTATGCTAATGTTGAGATTCAAATGCTAAAGGAGAGCCAAAAATGCGATTTCTAAGTGTCATTGAGCAAATGTGTGCAATCGTTGCGTTTTTGGAGAAAATTAGACCGGTGTTGCGCACCAGAGGTCGGCGCTACGCACCTGGTATATTTCCTCAGTGCAAAACTTAACAGGCGCTGCGCACTCTGGAGGTGCTATGCACCTGGGTGAGGCACTGCGCACCTAGAAGCCAAGCCTCCAAATCACTTCAAATCGCTCCAAATTTCTAAATTCATCCAAGTTTACCTCTTTGAAAGTAATTACCTCAGTGCTTCTTATTTAAAAAGGGTTTTTATAGAAAGTCTTGGTGATCTCACTCATAAAGTCAAACCCTAGTGTTTTCACCAAACTATATCATAAAATTTAAAAGATTGCTCATTTATTGCTTTCCTATCTCATCCATTTGCTATTGTTCCCTAAACCCCATTCCCTCATATATTTTGCCCAAATCCCATTCCCACATGCAAATTTCCCAAATCCTATACATTCTCCCCCAAACCCTACATACTTAAATCCTACATACATCCCTAAATCCTACACTATCCCCAAACCCTACTCACTCCCTAAATCCCATTCACACTCCCATTCACTTTCACCTACTCATTCATAAAATCTATTCATACTCATCTTTCATTCATCCACTCTATCTCTTCATTCACCACAAGTGATCACAACAATAAAAACAATGGAAAGAGATAGTGAATATGAGCTTGAAGAAGATACCCTTAGTGACAATTCTAGGGAGAGAAACATACAGCACAGGAAGCCTCATAAAGGAGGAAGGGTTATCAGAGAGGATCCCACTAGTTTGAGGGAGTTGCAAGCTTTCCCACTTGCCATTTCTTGCTTTAAACACCAGTCATGTTTTGGTTTTTGTGAAATGGTAGAAAGGGTTAAATTTCATCATGAGTTAGCAAGGTTGTTTGTGACACATTTGGAAAACAATGAAGTACCTCTTGCTGGAATTACATTCACCTTATCACCAGCTATCGTTTCAGAGGCTACATGTATTCTAGATGTGGGTGAAAAATGGAACACAGGTTAGGATATTGACAGGGAGTACTATGAGCCTTACATCAAGGCTATATACAAAGACAAACTCAAGAGAGTATTCCTCTTCAAGTTTTTGGAAGACAGGTTTGCTCCATTGATGAAGATCATTATCAAGTACTTCACTTGTGAAGGTAGGTTCTCCCGGTTGTATGCCTACCATATTAGATTGTTGATGCATTTCACTAGAGTTAGAATGATGAATATCCCTTACTTCATGTTCAGAAACATTGAGAAGATGACACTTATTGTAAAGAAGAAACCATACCCCCAACAGTTGAATAGCATTTTCCACTACTCTTTGATTAAAATCATTGTTATGCATCAGCTAAACCTTCTTAACATGCCATGGGAGACTTTCATTTCTCATGAGATGTTCAAAGGCCCACAAATATTTTCATCAGTGCATCATGAAGAAGGTGGACCTTTAGGACATGAAAAGGTCAAAGAGACTGAAACTGTTGGAGTGCCAGTGTTTGTGACATATAAGAGGGGAACTAGATTTTTTTTTGCAATTTCTAGGCAAATATTATCTCCACAAGGTGTGGAAGGGGTCTCGCCTTCATAATCATGCTACAGGAAAATGTTGTCTCCACAAGAAGTGGAAGGGGCTTTGCCTTCTTCTTCAGTTAAAAAGATATAGTTTTAGCAGCAAAGCAAGGGTAAAGGTAAGGGAAAGAAAAAGGTGCAAGAGAAGGATCTTAGTGATGAGCAGGAAAGAGATTTCAATCTTGTTGGTCATGAGGAGACACAACAACATTTCACTCATCATGGAGTTGACATTGTTGATTTGGAAGCTCAGAATCCAAAGACTGTTCAAGACATGATCATAAAGGAACAAGAGGCTGAAATACAATCCTTGTCAGATAACTTAGAGAGAGCTAAGTGGATCATCAAATATTTAGAACAATAAAACAAACAAATGAGCGACAAGCAAGTCCTCATGGAGCTGAAAATGATCAAGGAAAACAGGCAAAAGGCTAAGAAGGCCAAGGTCAAGTTGACTTCAATTGAACAAGAGATCGAGAATGACCAGGAAGCTTGGATTAAGAGGGTTAATATACACCTTTAGGGGCTGATTGAGAAGGCCAATAGAGACAAGAATATTCTTCGCCACATGGCCTACCACTACATGACTCGCAACAAGATCTGCAATATAAGAATGAGGAAGCTTAAGGCTAGGTTGAGAAAGGATTTAAGGAGAAAAAAGGAGCAAGCCAAGTTGAAAAGCATGTTTGAAGCCTCACTAGCCCATCAAAGCAACTAATGGTGGTGCCTTGTGCCAAGTTTGGGCAAGTTTTTATAAATGTTTGCCATTTTCAAATTTTGAACAGAGAAAATTGCCCTAGGTGCACAGCGATGTGCTTTTCACTAGAGGACTTTTTGAATAAATGGATTGTAAATTTGGATTCAACATGATGATAGCATCAAACCCAAAATATCAACAATTTTGGAGCAAAAATAGGTCACTGAAAGGGCAAAAAACTACCAAAAAATGACCTCTTTGCCTCTTTTTGGACACACAGAAGCAGCCTTGGGAGATTTCACTTTTGAGGGGGCAAATGACCTCCAAATGCAGAAATTCAAGATGTTCCAAATAGTAGACAGAAATAACTTTCCAATGAGTTATCTTGGGCTCAATTTGGATAAGGGGAAGGCCTCCAAAAATGGATGTGAAGTGGCGCTGCGCACCTGGCCAGTGGCGCTACGCATAGAGCCAATTTGCCCAAAAAATCTAGTTTTTGCCTAGTTTCACTGCAAGTTTACTTTTTATCTCTTCATGGATGAATTTATGATTGTAATTAATGCCATGGTATGTAAATGAAATTTTGAAATGATCTTAGAGGGTAGATTCATCAGTTTGAGGTGGTTTGGGGGTCAATGAATCAGTTTCCATGCTTATAGAGGCACATTGTTCCACTGCCTATATTCTTGTTCCTTGTTTGGAAATGATTGTAACAGTTCCTTATCCCTTGGATTCGACCCCTGATGGCTAGAATAGGTGGTTTGATGTCTATATTATGTATTTTTTCAGTCATTAGCAAAGGTTGGACTCTCTTGGATGCTCTGAGCTACATTGTACACCTTTATCAATAGTTTAGCAAAGAAATGAACTAGGATTTGCAGCTACTTTTATGGGATACTTGTGGTAAAGTGTTTTGCATAGTTTCTTCTTCTGTTATTAGTTTTTCTCATGTGTTATGTGTGCCACAATCTAATTCATTTCTTCTAGCTAAATTATATCAAGATAGATAGGTAGAATACATTGGTTACAGTGCTCTGCCTTGTGAAACCATTTAGTGATTTATGTTTTCTACTATTTGAGAAGGACACATGATCTTTGCATGCCCTCCTTAGCTCCTCACTAGTCTTAGACCCACCATATCACTCAATTTCAAGTGCCAAAACACCTACCTACATCACCCCATAGAACACCTTGCATCCTGACTTGATTTCCCGGACCCAAAGCTGCCTACTCCATTTGATCCATCAACAAAACCATCAAAATCAATCAAAAAACCCTAGAGCTACTATACCTAGCCTAAAATACATATCGGATCCAGTCATCTTGACTGAGATTCATAAGGAGAGAGCCCTCTCTCGACATGGTAGGGCTAGCTACCAGGTTAAGCTTGGTTTGTGGTTATCCTAGGATTGCCTTCCTCAACCCGAGGCCAATCTAGCTCTAACACCCACAGTAGTGGATTTTGTCCATAAAGCGGTTGACCATAAGGATGTTGACCATACTAATTCTGGTGACCATATTGGATGTACGGAGTTTGCGAAGCAAACTAGCCATACTGTCATTAGTAAGGTCCTTGTTACATCTGTTACAACTATGGCAGCGATTGTTGGTAAGATCCCTATTGTGATTAGCTGGAAATTTGTTGTTGCGATTGTGAGTAAGGTCCCTACTGGGGTTGAATAGGAACTTGTTGTCGTGGTTGTCGGTAAGGTAACTATTGGTATTGGTAGGAAACCTACGGCTGTGGTTGCGTGTAAGACACTTGCGGCTGTGGCTACGGGTAGGAAACCTGTAGCTGTGGCTGTGGGTAGGGTCCCTACTGCAGTTGAATAGAAATTTGTGGCCACGTAGGAGGATTACCAGTCCCACAAGTATATTTCATTTGAGGATGATACTGCATTTGAGGACCTGCCTACTGATAAGGAGTTTGGAGTTGTTGAGAGCCTATAGGAGTATAAGGCTACTGGTAGGAAGGTTGAGTCAAAGGGACTTGATAACCTTGTAAAGCGTTCCTTATGATGTTACCTGATACAGATGGAATCAATGTTCTACCTGGGTTAGAAACGGAACCAATAGGTTGACTTTCCCCCGATATGGGAGGAGGGGTTGATAGTTGTCCACTCACATTGGGGACCAAAGTTACCATGGCTACAGTAAGAGGAGAAAAGAATTAAGAGGAACATGTGTTTCACTTACCAACATTGTAGGTTAGGTAGGGGTATGTGCAGTTACCTGCATGTTTGGAACAAACAAACTGGTAGTAGGAGTGACACTAGAGGACCAAATGGGATTGTGAAACAATGAAGTTGTGCCAGAATTATCTGAAAAATCATCGTCGAGAGAGTTATAACCCTGTGAAACCAATGGTGTACTATAAGTAGGAGGTGTACTTGGTCCCATTTTCATGTTGGGAGAGGAAACATAAGGAAAACCTTTAGGAGGAAGAAGTAACAAAGGATCAATCTTTGAACTGGGAATGTGAGTTCCAAAAGTTTCCACTAGAATACCTTGGGATGTCAACCCTACAGGAAGATTATGACCTTTTGTTGTTGTGATTGGGAACAACTCTCGGTTGGGAACTCGAGTCATTTTAGGAGAAGGACTCGAAGGTATGTTGGGAGTATCAAAAGGACTATACGGATGTGGAGGTGATAAATACATAAGAGACATGATTCAAAGAGTGAATTAGGAGGAAAAAGAAAGAAATTTGAAATAGGTTTAGGACTAGCCAGAGGAGAGTCCTGGGATGAGCCTATCAACTATAGAGGTGGTTGGGAAGCAAGGCGCTGGATGCTTAGGACAAGGCCAAGTTAAAATCCTTGGTTTTCAAGGGATTCAGGCTCAACAATATCAGAACCTACAACTCTAGGTGAATTGGGTGCATCAATATCTCCATAGATATCTAGGGTCTCATTCGGACTCTTGGTGGTTTTGCCACGATGTCTGTTCAGAAAATGAATCAGAAATGTGTGTTGGTGAATGCTTTGGTCTTAAATCCAATTTTTACAACTAACCATTAATTTTGAGGACAAAAGGAGGTTTTCGTTGTTGTGCACACAATCCCTTCTACAGACATAAGTGATCTCTCTAGTCTTATAAGAAGATCTAGCAACAAACTAGACAAACATGTGCTAAATTTCCTAGTTTATGTCAAAAAATACAAAGTAAGATAGATGGCCTGCCTCACTCTGATGCTAAACGCCCATTGATTTCATCCTCAATCTTCTTACTTCCAAGTTCAATCCTCTTTATGTTGTTGTGGATGAGTACCTGCAAGAAAGATCAAACAAAAACAACAAAGGCATACATATCATAATTCATTCTAACATAAACTATATGACATATCAAGGAGTGTCATACTAAATGAGTAATGATTTACACACTTATGGAAAGTAAAAACATGATGTATTTATTAATAAAAAATGAGGGAAGAATAAAACCACTTAAGCCTTGATGTTGGAAGCCTCCTTTGGATGAGTTTCCAGGTCCTATCCAAGACCTTCAAGCACTCCTTCTCCTTAGCAAAATGGGTAGCATTTAAGCATAGTTTCAACATAGGAATGCAACCAAGCATTGACCAACCAATTGTGGATAGTGGGGATCTCATTTATAGGGAAGGAGAGGGAGTTAAGGATCCATAAAAGGAGGGAGAGATTCCACAACACAAGGGGAAGATCCATGAGAGTAGGATCAAGGACCAAGAATGGGAGATCTCACTCTAATCCTTATTCAAATGTAACCAACTCGCAATTCTCGAGGCTTCTAGTAAGAGAATATTCTCCTCCACTATAGGAAAACTGTCTGAAGAGGTTCAACGTGGGGTTTTATATAAAAATTCATGCTAGTAGCACTGAGTTAGAAGAGTACAACAAGTTACCAGCATGAGTCACCAGTGGTGCAAAACACGTTGATCCTTAAAACTAGGATTTTGACAATTTTTCTCAGGAAATCTTTCAGGGAAACTTTCCTTCTATTCTTCAAGGAAGCTTCAATATATGTTTCATGGTGAATAGTGACAACTTTCTTCATTTTGATGCTTCAGAATACTGGACGGGAAGTGTGACAAAATATTGTGTAACAGATAGTCACATCTATTGGACTCCATTGTAAATCTTGTTGGTACCCTTTAAAGTAATAGTGTATTAGACAACACTTCTACACGGACTGCACTTCCACGTACCTATGGTATATTAGAAGCCCCCAAGATTACCTTGAAATCAACCTTAAATAAGTCGTTGTTCATCTTGCAGCTACAATACAATGAGGACAATACTAGGGGAGATTACTTGTGCATACATAGGGTAGTCAAGTAATATGGCTAAGGGCACGGTCGATCCTCCTATGTTAGTGCCCTAAAAAATTGGACCGAGTACTATTGTTGGAACCCTAAAATATATCACAATTTGTAGCACATGACACACCTTATTGCCATAGTTTTGTCACTTCTTGTTGATTTGCCATCACATTTTATAGTATCTAACAGTTGGGGTTTCTATTGCCACAGTCTTGATCAGTCGATATAGCCAAATTCCTACATATTTTGTAGTATCCAACAACTAGGATGCCTGCCACTGTAGTATTGAATAGTGGGGACTGCCAAATTCCTACACATTTTGTAGTATCGAGATTTTGGGATTTTGATCGCCACAATATTGATCAGATAAGAGTAGAACTCCTATCAAAGTAAAAAAGAATATGGTGATCCCAAAATTTTGCTTGCAAGAGACCTATTCCACATGATTCACGATGACAAGTTGATCGTAGTAGTACCATTCACTCGTAAGCTTACATTTTTCCCATGACCCCAAATTTTTTCTTAGGTGCTTTCAAGTGACCTACATCAATAAAATCCTTGTTTCGCAACCATTGCAACCCTAATAGTTCTAAGCAAACCAAAATTTTTAACCCAAGACATTATATGGTAACTACGAGGGCTCAGGCTATGGAGAGACTCTAGAAAAAAGTGGATGGCCTTGAAGTAGGCCTCACCACCAAAATTGAAGATACAGTTAAAAGGGCCCTGGAACACCTCATACCACACATCAAGGAGAAAGGCCTCATGGGGGAGGGGAACCATGTTGATGGAAAATTTCAAGGGGAATATAGCCACCATCGATATGAGGGTTATCATTATTTCCACGAGGGTCACCAATATTCTAGCAATAAGACACCCAAGATTGACATGCACAAGTTTTACAATTCTAACCCTGTAGTGTGGGTGGCACAAATTGAATAATATTTTCAACCTAACAATATCTGGGAAACCAAACTAAATGTGGGAGCTCTTTATTTGGACCAAGAACATTGGTAGTAGCGGAAATGGCATCGTAATTTCTACACAAGAAAGCCAACATGGAATATGTTCTCTAAAGCCATTTGAGCTTGTTTAACAGGGACTCTCACTTTATGGATCATCTCGCGAAGCTAAAAAAATGGGTATAGCCATAGACTACATCATGACATTTTAAAAACTGGTCATTCGGACTGAGGGCCTAGGGGATGCCTTCTATATGGAATTTTCCATTAGTGGCCTCAAAGAAGCCCACTATGCACATGTCAAAATGCATCAACCGACTACTTTGTTGGAATCTTGCCACAAAGCTTTACATGCAGAAACTGCTATTAATTCCCAATTTAGTTATCCTTCATTGACATCAAAGGAATGCCTCACCCTTGTTAGTGGCCCCACCCCAACCCTTAAGGTGCAAAAGGTGTGACCAACGAAAATGGAATAAAGGAGAAGACAAGGACTCTGTTACTATTATGATGAGAAATATTCCCCTGACCAAAAATTCCAGGAACTAAAGTTCTTTCAAATTGATGCCACTAAAAATAGCTCAAAAGATGAGGCCCAACCCACTGAAGTGTCTGGGGAGGATGCATCAGAACCCCAAGAGACTATATTAGATACTACAACAACACCTGATGAACCGATTATATCACTCCATGCATTAAGAATCGATTGGTGGTGACATTGATTGACAGTGGCAATTTTTTCCATAAATGGGTTGTTGAGGTCATGCATTATTATGTGAGGGTAGTATCAAATTTCTAAGTCCTTATACCAGATGGGGGGACCATGAAATGCGAAGGTCATTGCAAAAACATAAAGCTACTGACGGGGGACTATCACCTTAAGAGACACATGTTTTCCATTGAAATGGGAGGCTATGTCATTGTCCTTGGAGTTGAATGGCTTCTAAAACTAGGCCCCATTACCATGTGCTTCCAAGAGCCATATATGAACTTCCAATAGAATGGGCACACTCATACACTTTGTGGGCTCCAAGAAGGTGCTCCTAATATAATCAAATTTGCATAGAATGAAGAATATTTTAAAAAAGGGACACCATGGAGTAGTTACTCAATTCAATGCAATCCAAGCCATTGAATCAAGCCATGTCAACATTCATCCAGATCTGCAAACGGTGTTGAGTCATCATCAACAGGTGTTTGAAAAACCCAAGGAACTACCTCCCTCTTGAGGTGAGCATGATCATAGCATCCCTTTTGATTCTTTTTATCACTACAAAAAAAAACAGGAAATTTGTGTCAAATTTAGCACCAAATTATAGTGCATTTTGTTTACAATTGGGATGAGAAACCTCGCGCTAAATCTGGCTCTATTGTACAATTTTTAAAGGGTCATTTTTTTGCGATTGATTTTGCATCCTCTTTCAAGCTAGATTTTGCAACCTTTTTTACACTAGATTATGCATAATTTTTTTGTCAATTTTGCACCAAGATTTGCATATAATTTTATTAAAAAAGTCAATGTCGTCTGGTGCCAGCCTCAGGGATAAGAGACATAAAAATGAGCTGAAGGCAGTTACAGGTTTTGCTTCTAGTTTTGTGCCATTTTTTGCATGTTTTTTCATCATTTTTTGCTTCCTATTTTGTGCCATTCTTTGCTTCCATTTTTGTGCAATCATTTTCATCAAGTTTACACCATATTTTGCATCCAATTTAGCACCTTATTTTGCATCCATTTGTGTCGATTTTTGCATTTAGTCTTACACCAAGTTTTGCATCTTGTCTTGCACTAGTTTTTTCTTCTAATTTTGCATCTAATTTTTCCTCTATTTTTGCACCTATTTTAAATCTAGTTTTGCACCTGCTTTAATGCCTATATTTGCACCATATGTTGAATTTGATTTAGAGTCAAAAATTTGCATCCATTTTTGTGTCCGTTTTGCATGTTTTTTTGGATCATTTTTTACGTCCACTTTTGCATTTGATTTGCCTTCCTTTTTCACATCCCATATTGCACCATATTTTGCATCATTTGCTGCATCCAATTTTGCATCGTTTTTAACTTCCTACATCCAATTTTACATCCTTTCGAGCATCCAAATTTCCATCTATATTTGCATCCTATGTTAAGTCATGTGTTGTGTCAACCTTTGTATCCCATTTTGTGTCTAATGTTACATTCAATTTTGAGTCATTTTTTATGTCCACTTTTGCATTTGTTTTTATACCAATTTTTGCATCACTTTTTGCATCCACCATTGCATCTCAATTTGCATCCAATTTTGAGCTATTTTTATACCCATTTTTGCACCCTTTTTTGTGTCTACTTGTGTGTCCAATGTTGCACCATTATTTATGTCCAAATTTGCATCTTTTTTGGAGTCTAATTTTGCATCATTTTCACCATCCAAATTTGCATCATTTTTCTGCCTCATTTTGTGTCCACATTTTCCTCTCATTTTGTTTCTAAGTTTGATTCTAAATTTGCATCTGATTATGCATCATTTTTAGCATCCAATATGGCGTCCTTGGTTTTAACCATTTTTTAGCCTCATTGTACATCTTGTTTATGTCTTTTACATCCTTTTTCCCCCCCTTTTTTTTGCCTAAGTTTTCATTTCAAATTTACACGATTCTTTGCATCATCATTTGAAATCTTAATTTGCATCCTTTTTTGTTTCTTTTTAGCACCCAACCTGACATCCCCTTTTGCATCATATTTTACATCTAGTTGTATGTCCTTTTTTGCATCTAGTTTGTTGTCCATTTTTGAATCCTTGTTTGTGCCCAACTTGGTATTGTTTTGTATGCCATGTTTTTTTTCTCTTATTTGTGTGTATTGTTGCACCTTTTTTTACTTCTAGTTTGAAACATTTTTTGTGTCATTGTTTGCATCTTTTTTTAATGCCTAATTTAAGTTAGAAATAATTAATTCCTACTTGTCTATGGTTGTAATTCTCCATTTGAGGAGTTTGTTCCTACATAATAGGAATTAGCTAGAATATAGTTTCTCCTAGTTTAGTCTGTGGTTGAGAGAATCTCTCAACCACACTACTGTACGTCTAAGGTAGAATTCCTATCTTGAGACTTTTGTTTGTATAAATATGTGCGTAATTTCCTTGATTCATAATATAGAATTTGATTAGAGTTTGTTGTGTGCTATTTTATCTTGGTATCAGAGCCCCGAGGGCTGGCCCCTTATGTGCTTGGCCAGTCCTAGGCGAGGAAAATAAAAGAATATATTTGAGTGGTTGTGTTATTTTATCTTGGTATCAAAGCCCTGAGGGCTGGCCCCTCGTGGGCTTGGCCCATCCTGGGCTGACGAAATAAAAGAGTATTTTTTTTTTAGTTTGTCCATTCAATCAGGCGGAGCTTCGCTGCGCGTAGGCAAGTGTTTTCCACTGTGTGTTTTATGGAAGATTGGGATTGTTGCAGTTGACTCCTGTGTTGAGGTCCCACTTTGACGAGGCCAAGAGAAACTTTTTGCGACGAGAGCAACCCCTTCACTGTCGTGTTCAAATTTGTTGTTTCTGTCCATTGCGGATTTTTGTGATGTCTACGTTGATTGTTGGTGCCTAACAAACGAAACTATAAGAGGGCCAATTCGGAGGAGATCTCTTCACTGGAGTTGACCCTGTGTGAAGAGCAACGTGCGGTCTGGCCCTGCTACATGACAGGTTAAGCATGGAGTTCCAAGAATTAATTTGACAAAGATGCCCAAGATGTGAACTATGAAAAGATGGGATAAAGGAGCAGCAACAACGTTTATGGTGGACAACAAAGTAGATGTTTGTTTGAGTTAGTGTGGTTTGTGGAATAGACTCCCTAGCATGTTATAAACAAGTCCAGTTGTTGTAATGGTCATTATATGTACCCAGAAACTCCAAAATGTTGAAGTATGAATTGTAAGCCTTTTAAAGGTATTTGAAAGTTCGTGGTGATCTTAAAACCACTTTGTAATGGTTTATGGTCAGCCTAAAACCATATTTTTTCACTGTAAAGTGTTGGTTTGTGGAAACCACATACAGAGCCTTAGTGGCTATAGGATTTTCCTGGAGGTGGAACATTTAAGTTCCGGGTTTGCCCGGTGGTGGCAGATCGGACTTGCTCGGTGGTGGCATATTGCCTGAGTGGCTAACGTGTACATGGGAGCTTTGTGATTGTAGGAGCAGGTGGACTGCAGTAACACCTGGCTCACGGTCTCAGATATTGGTGTGTCTGAGCACAAGTGGGTCGGCGTACTTTTCTATCTGAAAGTTGTGTCGAAAGGCGCAATCAGCGCAACTGTTTGCAATTGTTATTTGGACATGAATATTTGGCTTAGAAAGGCACGAATCTCTCTTTGTTTTTGGAAGTTCTGCACATGAAATTCGCCCGATGGTGGTGGATTTGTAGGTACCACTTGTCTATGGTTTTAATTCTCCATTTGAGGAGTTTGTTCCTACATAATAGGAATTAGCTAGAATATAGTTTCTCCTAGTTTAGTGTGTGGTTGAGAGATTCTCTCAACCACACACTGTACATCTAAGATAGAATTCCTATCTTGAGACTTTTGTTTGTATAAATATGTGTGTAATTTCCTTGATTCATAATATAGAATTTGATTAGAGTTTTCTGTGTGCTATTTTATCTTGGTATCAGAGCTTCAGAGCCCATAAGGGCCTCTGGCCCTTCCTGGGCATAGAGAAATTCCCAAGATGTGAACTATGAAAAGATGGGATAAAGGAGCATCAACAACGTTTATGGTGGACAACAAAGTAGATGTTTGTTTGAGTTAGTGTGGTTTGTGGAATAGACTCCCTAGCATGTTATAAACAAGTCCAGTTGTTGTAATGGTCATTATATGTACCCAGAAACTCCAAAATGTTGAAGTATGAAATGTAAGCCTTTTAAAGGTATTTGAAAGTCCGTGGTGATCTTAAAACCACTTTGTAATGGTTTATGGTCAGCCTAAAACCATCTTTTGTCACTGTAAAGTGTTGGTTTGTGGAAACCACATTCAGAGCCTTAGTGGCTACAGGATTTGCCTGGAGGTGGCACATTTAAGTTACGGGTTTGCCCGGTGGTGGCAGATCGGACTTGCCCGGTGGTGGCATATTGCCTGAGTGGCTAACATGTACACGGGAGCTTTGTGATTGTAGGAGTAGGTGGACTGCAGTAACACCTGGCTCACAGTCTCAGATATTGGTGTGTCTGAGCACAAGAGGGTCGACGCACTTTTCTATCTAAAAGTTGCGTCGAAAGGCGCAATCAGCGCAACTGTTTCCGATTGCTATTTGGACCTGAATATTTGGATTAGAAAGGCACTGATCTCTCTTTGTTTTTGGAAGTTCTGCTCATGCAATTTGCCCGATGGTGGTGAATTTTATTAGAGTTTGTTGTGTGCTATTTTATCTATTTAACATCTAATTCTACTCCCAATTTTGCATCCATGGCTACAACCCACAAATACATATGCATTTGACTTCTTGTGTAGAGTGTACTTCACTTTCCATTTATGACCCCCTTTACGGATTCATTTTACTAATTTCAATACAATAGTGAAATATATCACAATTTCTAAATATCATTAAAGAAGATATTACACTTTCTAAATATCATTAAAGAAGATATCACAATTCATTATGACCTTGTTATGGATTCATTTTACTAATTTCAATTGCATGGTGAACTATATCACAATTTCTAAATATCATTAAAGAAAATATCACAATTCAAATTGATAACAATGTTTGTAAATAAATTTAAGGGAAATTGAAAACATCCATCCAAAAAAAATAACGATGTCATTGTATACAATAATTCTCTATCAAAAAATCATTAACAAATTTTAATTTACATATATGACTATCAAATCAAAACTCATTACATATATCATTATTCCAAAATAAATTCACATCCACACAAAGAAGGAACCTTTGGTCACCTATTCCCATGACCCAAAGGAATAATAATAATATGAAGAGATGCAAGATGTTGTCCATAATCTATGACTACTAAGAATTCAGAGCAAGAAACCCATTTTATCCAACCTCATGTTAATTACTTCCCAATTAGAGGAAATTTCAACTCAAAAATAATCACCAAAGAAAAATTAATAAATTAATAAAATAATGTCATGTAAACATTTTTTAATATATCATTTTATTTATTTTTTTATCAAATTTACCCAAATATATGTCACTTTAATCAAAATAACTCTTATATATATTATATTTAAATTAATTTATGAACACAAGATTTAATAAAATTTGGTAATCTAAAATTTAATATACCATTTTTAATTTATTATATAAATTCCTAAATATGACAAACAAAGTTAGTCATTAATAAAATGATTAAAATGATATTTATTTTTTTTTTAAATCATGGAAAAAAAATATAATACAGCACAAGGCATAATTATATACATCTAATTTATTCACATTAATTAAGTAATGGTGAAACATATATGTTCAACAAAGATCATTACAGGCATTTAATTACCATACTATTTTTTTTATTATTTTTTTGCTTACCCATTTTTTTAGTATATCTATTTTAATTTAATTTATATATATTTTTAATAATTAATATATAGTAAACATTTAAAGTAAGTTAAAGTCATTATTTTATTTTTTATTTAATATTTTCATTCATATATATATAAACTTCTTATTTCTAATAACATAAATAAAAGAACATAAAATAATTAAACATATACATTAATATAAATAATTTCAAAAACAAAATGCATACAATGGTATAAATGACATTTTTAAATAACAAAATATTACAATTTCACCACACGTCAGTTTTTTATATCATATCAAACATTTCTTGCTTTTTGTATTAAGGTTATGTGATCTATGTATAACTCTTTAGGATCCTTCTGAGCTATGGTTATAGGTCAATTATTGCTACAACAACAATGTCTTCTTGTTAGTCATTGGGACACATGGTTGCATGTCAACCTTTTTATTTCCAAAAAAAAAAAATTGTACCTTGTTATTTAAAAAAGAAATCAAATGTTACATAATTATACATAGTAGAATAGGTCCAAAATTTAGTTCAAAACTTCACACAGGTCTCATTCTGACCTTATATAATGAGGAAGCGAATATGGAAAAACCAAAATTTTCATAATTTTTAGAAGTCATTACAATTGTAATTTGCCTTTTGGTCTTCTATCCTAATATTTAATCACTTTAATCAAGGATATATATAACATGATGGCATGAGCAGTACTTCATTGGTGCATGTGTGGAACATCATCATATCATATCTCAATAATTGTGGCACGTTGTATAACATATTAGAGATGTTATATTACAATGTAAGTTATATGACATATTAGACATTTTATAATATAATGTAAGTTGTTACTATGATTTGTAGTAATGTTTAACATTTTTTTAATTGATAAATATATTTTTTGAAAAGAGAAATAAGTTCATAATTGGTGGAAGTGATAAATTAATTATTTTAAATATGATATCTTTTAATAACATGGAATATATATTTGCCACTAAATTCAAGATCAAATTTCTCTACTGCACCATCCAATAGATAAAGACCCATGTGATGCCAAAATAGTGTAACAATATTGTTTGTTCTTTAATTGGCCAACCATAGAAAATATAATAACAAAAAACACCCACTATGACTCTTATCATATACAGAGAGAAAAAGTGACATTAGGAAAAAAAAAAATGAGCGACATCACTAAGTAGATTGAAGTTGTTGTTTTGTTATTCTAGTGATCTATATAAATAATAAAATATTCTAGATGGTATTTTGATGCTCCTCAAGATATTTCCATTCAAATTGTTGAATCAGAGCTCTAAGAATGTCAGACTTCTGCAACTAATGAGTTGATATGGTATCTCTCATTGTAAATGATTGTCGAGCAAACTGAGCTTCTTCAAATGAAAGAGATGTCCCAATTGAACTGGTATATGAGGGTGGAACACATTGTTAGAAAGATCAAGCGAGTGGAGTAGAAAGATCAAGTGAGTGGAGAAATGACAAATTGATAAGGGGAAGAGAAATAGACCCTTCCATATCCCTGGAACTAAGGTCTAGAGTGACCACTCTCTGTTGGTGGTAATTGTTGCAGGTAATACCAGTCTAGTTGCACAAAGGGACTTCAACACTCCAATAGGCCATAGAATTATGAGGATCGTTGGTGACAAGCTTTTTAAATTTAAAGAGGGATTCTTGATCATGACTGAAAAGAAAAGTGTGCCCTAAAATTTTGATTGCTGCATTTTCAAAATAATCTAATGTCACCCAAAATTTTCACAAAAATGGAAAAAATCAGCTGAAAACTTTTGATTACTGCATTTTCAAAATAATCTAATGTCACCCAAATTTTTCACAAAAATGGAAAAAATCAGCTCAAAACTTTTGATTGATATTCTAATGTCACCCAATTTCTCTTCAACAATTTATTCATGGATTTGAAAAAGAAAAACTCACTAAAAAAACAAAGAAAGTGTGGCCAAGGAAGGCTTTACCATTGGTTGTGACGATTGCAATCTTCGATTGTGGCATTGTTGCTTAGCACCTACTATTGATCTTTGATTGTGGCATTGTTTCTTAGCTACAAACAAACTATCTTTGATTATGGCACTGTTGGCACTATTACTAAGCTGCAAATAAACTATATTGCCCCTCACTTGTATTTTTCTTCCCAGAAAATACAAAAAGCGGGAAATGATGAAATTATTTTGAAAATATGTATTTCTTAAAATTTAAAAGTGGCAAATATTAAGAAAAAAAATATTTATTCACATTTAAAAACAACAACAAAGAAATATTTGAAAAATATAAATTTCTAAAATGCAAAAAGAAAAAATATAAAAATAAATTTGAAATGGGAGTTTTAAAGTAATATTTAAAAATATTACTAATTGTGGTATATTGTTTCTAAATATTTGTGCATAGAAATTTTTTCTTAAATGTTAAAAAATGTAATATTTAAACAATTAAAAATATTACTAATTTTTGGGATTTTGTTTCCAAATATGCATAGAAACACGTGTTATTAATATTATATGGGTTGAAACTTTTAAATTCTTTTTCTAATTAATGTTTAACCCATTATTTATACTTCATTAAAACCACACTCAACCCATGATTTACCATTCATTAAAAATATTCTCAATATTCTAATTTAGATAGATATAACTATAATATAATAAATATATATATATATAAAGTATATATTATATAATATATATATTATATATATTATAATATTTGATATAGTTGTAGGTTGCTTGGGAACCATTCACACATAAGGTAGGTAAATCATATTATTAAAAAAATCACCTATACCCAAATTAAATAATAAAAATTTGCCATGTCATTTTAGGTGCTTAGTTACATTTGTATCTCTAGTAAATTTTGAAGGATTTTAATTCACTTACACATTATGACGTGGAAATTCAATATTAACCTTTGAAAATAAAATTTTGTCTAATTGCAAGAAATCCATTTAACACAACTTCATGTCAATTACGGAAGCTATGACACAGTGAATCCATCATTATTGGATCCAAGGTATACACAATCACTGGAATAGAGTGGTTTCATTGTTCCTTACTTACCCTATGGTTAATCTTATATAGTATGAATAAACGGACATAGTACTTCTCCGTATATGTATTATAACTGTAATGCAGAAAAATGTAACATAATATGAGCTAATTTAATCTTTCTCTGTAATGACTACTCAACAACTTAAACAAGTAGAGTTATTATGGATATTAACTTAGTTCTTAAACCTTATATGACTCATAGTTGTACAAGGAAAAACAAGGCTTATATGACTCATATTAGTACAAGGAAAAGAAAGGATGTATAACACATCTCATAGTAATCTCTTCCTTACCTAACTTGTATGATATCACTAGTGATTATCCCGACATAGCATGTAACTCCAACATATCACTTAATTAAATATGGAAGCTTAGCTAGGAACATTGGTTCCTATAACATGACTGGTTTCTCCCTGTCTTATCTTTTTTACTTAGGTTGTGCAATGGGTGTTTACACTATCTCCAGGGTAACCAGTGTAACATTGATCGATTGTAAAGGTGTAAACACTAAGTGATGAGTATGGACCAAAGGTGGGGTGGGAGTAGGAGTATCAAAGTTTACATTTTCACTTGAGGAAATATAACTATATTTGTAGTCATATTACTAAATGTTGTTGGCATTATGATTCTGGTATGGCTCTATGATACAGGTGTTGAACTTGATGGCAACTCACTCAAGTGGCAATGGTCTGTTTAGGCTCTCAGAATGATGGAAATTAAGAGGCTCGCAGGTGAATGGTTCAAAAAGTGTGGACTCACAGGTTCACTGTGCAAGAGGCGCGGTCATACCCGCAGGTTACCTGTTCAGTAGGTGCGGAACCCCAGTTCACTCACTTCAAGGCAGTGAAGCGCGCTCACGTGGGGTTTCTTATGTTTGGCCCATGGTATTTAGCCCGCTTTTTCTGATGCTATGGTTTTTGTCCTATGGTATAAGATCTATTTTAGCCCCGGTTTGGATCCCTTGTATTGGTTATTGATGGTTTTGTCCCGTGGTGTGAATAAGGGCTTGTCTATCAATAGGGAAGGAGATCACTTGGCTAAGGCATCTTTCAATTGAATATCTTAAGATCTGAAACATTGGGTTGTCAATGCTTGATCTAAATCAAAGTAAATTTGAAGGTGAATCTATGAAGTCGTGATCTCTCGGGCGCATGATCAGATCTGTGGATCTGACTGACTGTAGCACATTGGAGGACTGTAAATTTGGCCCTAATCAGAAGTCTGCAGGCGATCCATAAGGTGTAGTGCGGGGGTACGCAACACAGTAAAAGGCCTAGTGCGGGGGTACACCGCGAAACCAAAGGTGCAGTATGGGGTACGCAGCGCAGGAGAGGGCACAGTGCGGGGCACACGCAGTACAGAAAAGGGCGAAGTGCGAGGTACGCAGGCGAGAAGAAGGCACAGTGCGGGTGTGCGCAGTATGTCAGAAGTAAATATGCGGATCTGAAGAAAAGTACGCAGAGAAGAAGAAAAGCTAGTGCGGATTTGCGCAGTTCAGTCTCAGAAGAGCTGCGGATATACGCAGGCCCCTGTTGATGAAGTTGCGGTCTTATCTTGAAACAATTGTTGATTGTCTTTTATCTATTGCAGCAAAGTTCTGGGTTTAGATTTCTGGTATTCTTTTCTGGTTACAACATTCTGAAGAGTGGGTGATTCATTGGTTTATTGTATAAGGAGATTGGGAGATTTTCATGTACTTGATGATTATTTGATGTTCATGGATCCAGTTTGAAAATTAATGAAATGTGGTCCTTAAAGAAGTTGTAGCTCCCTTCCAGGAGAGACTGGAAAATGAGAGAGAGTTTTAGCTCTCTGCAGGTTGCAGCATGCGTACTGGTAAAGGACTGCACTAGTACAAAATCATTGTAAAAGAAGTTTCTAATTGAAAGAAGATAGAGACATGTTGCAGCAGGTGGTTTTCACCCACATTGGGTTTCCACCTTATATCTGGTGTTCTTTGGTGTGACTATCTGTTTTTCTTGTTTCATGCTCATTACTATATACAAGTTAATGATCAATAAATTAAGGAAGGCATATTGAAAAGAATTTGATAATACTGATTCACACCCCCCTCTCAGTATTATTTCCAACAATTGGTATCGGATCCGGTCCTTCTGAAGGAGCTTGATCGCTTGAAGGAAGATCCATCATCATGAGCAACTATGAGAGGGAAGCATCAATCAGGCCACCTATTTTTGATGGGACAAACTTCATATATTGGAAGGTAAGAGTTACTGCCTATCTTCAATCTTTGGGTACAGAAGTTTGGGACATCATAGAAACAGGGTATACTTTTCCATCTGCTACTCCTACAGATCCAGCAGAGAAAAAGAAATATGAAACAAATGCAAAGGCAGTCAATACTCTTCTAGGATGCGTATCTCAATCAGAATTTTTGAAAGTTATGCAGTATAAATCCGCAAAAGAAATATGGGACAATATTGTTCTGAGCTATGAAGGAGATGATCAAGTAAAACGTGCAAAACTTCAAACCCTCAGGATTCAGTATGAAAATCTCAAGATGTATAATGATGAAAGTGTGGCTAACTATTTTCTTCGTGTGGATCAGATTGTTAATTGTATGAAAAATTTGGGTGAAGAAATAAAAGAGGCTGTTGTGGTTGAAAAAGTTCTAAGATCTTTGTCACCTAGGTTTGAATCTAAAGTTTCTGCTATAGAAGAAAAGGAGAATCTACTGCATCTTAAAATGTCACAACGGCATGGAATTCTAACTGCTTATGAAATGAGGAAAGGAGGTCTGTCTAATAGGAGAGAAGCTGCCTTTAAGGCTTTAGGCAAAGGAGAGTACTATGAATCAGGACATGGGTCAGAAGAAGAAGAAGAATCAAATTTTGTCAGAAATATTCAACGGGGTACTGGACGGTTTAGAGGTAAGTTTCCCTTCAAATGCTTTGCTTGTGGAAGAGTAGGTCACTATGCTGCCAAATATCCTCAAAAGGATAAGATCGACAAGGGAAAGGAACCTATTAGATGGAACAAGAAACAGAATGCAAATAAGAAGAGCTACTACACTCATGAAGACAGTGATGGTCTATCAAATAGTGATGAAGATGAACGAGGTAAAGACTATAAGCTTTTGATGGCCTTTGAAGATCATGATTACATGGATGCTATAGATGTGGATAGCTTTTATGAAGAAATTTCTAGACTCAAGACATGTATAGAAGAAAATAATATGATCATTGATACTCTACAATTTCAAATTGATGAAAAAGAAAAATTTCTTGAAAAGTTAGAGGGTGAAATAGTTGGCCTTAGAAAAGAAATTGAGAAAACAAAGGCTATAAATCTTAAGTTTGTCAAAGGATCTGAAACTCTGGAAGAGATCATCAATGTATAGCATTCTCCGCTAAACAGGACAGGTCTGGGGTATAATGGAGAAACATCTCAAGCATCCACTTCAAAGAGTTATCTTGATGCAGCAAGAAGGAATGAGCAAAAGCACTATGGAGATTACCAGGTAAAACAGGGGCGAATTACATCAAGAACAAACCAGGGGCAATCCATCTTAATGGTGAACAAAAGCTACAACCAGCCACAGGTAAAATCTTCTCAATTTGCTTCAAGAATGGATGACAATAGAAATTACAATCATTTGGTCGGTAGATTTGATAACCGCAGAAGCTTCTTCAATGGACAATGTTTCTCTTGTCATAACTTTGGTCACAAAGCAGCTCAATGTGTTGCATATAAAACAATCATGACTAGAGAAGCTCAAAAACAAAGAAGTATGACTGGGATTACAAAAAGGACCTATAACAATTTTTCGGCTCTTGAAAATGAAGTTGAATGTTCTATTTGCAATAACTTTGGTCATGAAGATTCTGAATGTAGGAGCAGGTTTCAGCAGACAAAGGAACAACCCTCAAGCACCAGAACATGGAGAATAAAGGAACCACAAACAGAAAGATGTGGGATAGCCTTTTATGCAGAGGGACGGGAAAATCTATGGTACATCGACAGTGGATGTTCGAAGCATATGACAGGTGATAGAGAAAAACTTGAATCATATTCTGCTTTAGAAAAGGGAAAGAAAGTTTCTTTTGGAAATGATACTCCTGTAGCTATAAAAGGAAAGGGCACTGCTCAGATGAAGGAAAAGGTCAAAGCTGGAAATGTTTTGTATGTTGATGGATTGAAGCATAATCTTCTGAGTGTCAGCTAGATGTGTGATCAAGGAACCGAGGTAATATTTAGATCAAATGGGTGTCGTGTTCGTGATCTTGATACAGGTGAAACACTGATCAAAGGTAGAAGAACTCCAAATAATCTATACATATTTGAAGAAGGACAACAACAATGCTATTTAAGCAAGGATGATGAACACTGGTTATGGCACCGGAGGTTGGGGCATCTAAGCTTTTCACAAATAAGGAAAGCATGCAAAAGGCAGTTCATGGTCTTCCAGATATCAAAATTCCAGACAACACCATATGCAAATCATGTCAGTTTGGAAAGAAAACCAGAACTAACTTTCCAGAGAAGGAAGGATCGGCTAGCATGCCTCTTGAGCTAATCCATACAGATGTATGTGGTCCCTTTAGGAAAAGGACACCTCGAGGAGAATAATACTTGATATTATTCATTGACGATTTCTCCAGGTTTGTTTGGTTAGGACTTATGAAACACAAAGACGAAGCATTCGAAAATTTTCAAAGCCTTCAAAGCCTTGGCTGAAAATGAATCGGGTCACAAAATTAATTGCCTCAGATCCGACAGAGGTGGGGAGTTTACCTCAAATGAATTTTTGATTTCTGTGAAGAACATGGGATAAGAAGAGAATTCTCTACAGCTAGAACTCCTCAGCAAAATGGAGTTGTGGAAAGAATGAACAGAACAGTCCAACAAATGGCCCGTGCTATGCTTGATGAATCAGGGACTCCCGCAACTTTCTGGGGTGAAGCTGCTCATGTTGCGGTTGTTATTCTCAACAAAACAAATGTCCAGGTGAACAACACTCAAACTCCTCATGAGCTCTGGAATGGTAAGACTCCTTCGGTAAAAGCACTTCAAAATCTTTGGGAGCAAATGCTATATTAAGAATACTGATGAGCAGCTTGGCAAACTTGAACCTAGAGCAGATGAAGGCATTCTTCTTGGTTACTCTCCACATAGCAAAGCATACAAGTGCTACAATAAAAGACTTGGAAGAATTATTGAAAGCATTGATGTAGTGGTTGATGAGAAGGGATACATCCCTAGACAAGTACATCATGAAGACATCGAAGAAGATGAAGGCTACCCTCAACAACAGAATGATGAAAAACCTCAAGAAGAATCAGAGGAGCAGACAAGAATAGAAGAAAAGACTCCATCCAGATATGTTCAGAAGAATCATCCAGAATCTCAGATTATGGGGCAGAAAGAAGCAGGTGTACAAACAAGAAGAACAGTTGCAGAAGCCTCAAGCTATTTGGCATTACTCTCCTCTACTGAACCACAAAATGTGAAAGAGGCATGCGAAGATGAATGTTGGATAAAAGCAATGGATGAAGAACTTGAGCAAATCGAAAGGAACAACACTTGGAAACTGGTTCCTAGACCAAAGGATAAGAATGTTATCGGAACAAAATGGGTCTTCAAAAATAAATTGAATGAAAATGGAGAAGTAATTAGAAACAAGGCCAGACTTGTTTGTAAAGGGTATGCGCAGCAAGAAGGAATAGACTTTGAAGAAACCTTTGCTCCCGTTGCAAGACTTGAGGCCATTCGAATGTTCCTTGCTCTCTCAAGTTTTCAAAACTTCAAAGTATTTCAAATGGATGTGAAATCAGCCTTTCTGAATGGAGACTTGGAAGAAGAAGTATACATTGAACAGCCAGATGGGTTCATTCTTGGAAATGATCCAAATCTTGTATGCAGATTGAAAAGGCTCTCTATGGGCTCAAACAAGCTCCAAGGGCTTGGTACTATCGTTTGGATAAATATCTTCATCAACAAGGTTTTTCAAAAGGATCAGCAGATAGCAATCTTTATATAAAAGTTGAAAATGACAAATTGCTAATACTTGTTGTGTATGTAGATGACATTATTTTTGGCAGCAATGAAGAAGAGATGAGTCAAAGCTTTGCCTTGGTCATGCAGAAAGAATTTGAAATGTCCTTGCTGGGAGAACTGACATATTTCCTTGGTTTGCAAATCCAACAAAAGGAAGAAGGAATCTTTTTATCTCAAACCAAGTATCTCAAACAGATCTTGAAGAAATATGGCATGGAAGATGCAAAACCAGTATGTACACCCATGGTCACAGGATGTAGCCTCAGTCAAATGATGAATCTGCAGCAGTACGTCAACCAACCTACAGATCTATGATTGGAAGTCTACTTTATTTGACAGGTACCCGACCAGACATCATGCATGCAGTGGGAATAGTGGGAAGATTTCAGGCAAATCCTAAGGAAACCCATCTTCAGGCAGTAAAGAGAATTTTCAAGTATCTTCAAGGAACTCAAAACTATGGCTTATGGTATCCTAGAGATACAGATCTCACTCTTCATGCTTATACAGATGTAGATTAGGCTGGAAGCGTGGATGACAGAAAAAGCACAAGTGGTGGTGCATTCTTTATGGGTTCCAGATTATTATCTTGGTTCAGCAAGAAACAGAGTTCAATTGCCTTGTCTACAGTGGAAGCGGAATATGTTGCTGCTGCATCTTGATGCACTCAACTCCTTTGGATGATGCAGACCTTGCAGGATTTTCAAATCACTTGTACACCACCTATCTCTATCTTATGCAATAACACAAGTGCAATCAACATCTCAAAGAATCCCGTCATGCATTCAAAAACCCAAGCACATACCAATCAAGTATCATTTTCTCCGGGAACAAGTGCTTGAACAAAAGGTCAAGTTGGAGTATGTTCCTTCTAAGGAACAAGTTGCTGATATTCTCACCAAACCATTGCCCAGGGAGACTTTTGAATACCTCAGGCAAAAGCTGGGGGTTGTTGATGCATCATCTTATTGTTGAGACTCTTCTGATTGTTGGTTGTACGCAAGATTCATCTGGGGTATATGCGTACATGTGTTGGGTTGCGGCACAGGTTTAGGGGGAGCATATAATGCATTGTTGGCATTATGGAAGATGTACAAAAGGAGATCATGGGAGCTGGTCTGAATATAGCTGCAATATGTCTCTATCTCTTTCTTGGTCATTAATGGTGTCTGGTGGATTATTGTTCTTCTTTGCAGATCTGGTTCATATTCAGGGGGAGCATGTTCTTAGGGGGAGCATAACCCTTTGCCCTTGATGTCAAAGGGGGAGAATGTCGCTGAAGTTTTTGAGGTTGCCATCAAGTCCAAAGGGGGAGATTTTTGGCATTATGTTTCTAGTATGGTTATATGTTACAGAGGTTGTACTTGATGGCAACACCCATGGCATGGCTCTCAATATGATGAGAATTAAAAAGTACGCAGGAGAATAGTTTAGAAGATGCGTACCCGTAGGTATGCCGTGCAGGGACCGCATCCCGACACGCAGGTTACCCATTCATGAGGTGCGTACCCACAGTGCACACACTTCAAGGCAGTAAAGAGCACACGCGTGGGTTTCTTATGTTTAACCCTTGGTATTTAGCCGACGGTATTGTGTTATTATGGTTTTGGCCCATGGTATTGATCCATGATTTGAGGAAGAGCTTGGCTATATAAAGCAAAGGAGATCATTTGGCTTGTGTATGCTTTTGGGTTGAATATCTTAAGATCTGAAATATTGGGTTATTGTTTCAAAAGCTTGATTTATATGAAAGTGAAGTGGAAAGCGAATCTGTGAAGGGTGATCTCTCAAGCGCTGCAGCTGCGGAAGTGCGGAGACGCCACAGAAGGCGCAGTGTGAAGGCGCAGTGCGGAGACACCACAGAGGCACCACATTAGGCGCAGTGTGGAGATGCCACAGAGGCGCCACAGAAGGCGCAGTGCGGAGACGCCACAGGAGGCGCAGTGCGAAGGCGCCACAGAAGGCGCAGTGCGGAGACGCCACAGAAGGCGCAATGCAGAGACGCCATAGGAGACGCCACAGAAGGCGCAATGCGGAGACACCACAGGAGACGCCATAGAAGGCACAGTGTGAAGGCGCCACAGAAGGCGCAGTGCGGAGACGCCACAGAGGCGCCACAATAGGCGCAGTGTAGAGACACCACAGAGGCGCCACAGAAGGTGCAGTGTGGAGACGCCACAGAGGCGCCACAGAAGGCGCAGTGCGGAGACACCACAGAGGCACCACAGAAGGTGCAGTGCGGAGACACCACAGAGGCGCCACAGAAGGCACAGTGCGGAGGCGCCACAGGAGACGCCACAGAGGCGCCACCGAAGGTGCAGTGCGGAGGTGCCACAGAAGGTGCTGCTACGGAGGTGCACGGCGCCACAGAAGGCGTAGCTGCGGAGGTGCGTGGCGCCACAAAAGGCACAGCTACGGAGGTGCACGGTGCCACAGAAGGTGAAGTGCATAGCAACGCAGGCCAGAGAAAAGGAAATTGTGTATCTGTCTTAAGATCTTTTGTTGACTGATTTTTGTTGATAAGGTGTTCTGGGTTTAGTTTACTGTTATTGTGGATCTGGTTATCTGGGTGACTTACTACTTGATGATCATTTGATGTTAATGGGTCCAGTATGAAAATTGGATGAAACGTGGCCTTTCAGATTATGTGTTGTGCTTCAGTGTATCCAGTATGAAAATTGATGAAACGTGGTACCTGGAGGAGAGAAGATTGTAGGCCGGCGCCTATGTACTAGTACTTAAGCTAGTACAAAAGCAAAGGGGAATATTTTGTAGCAGGTAGCAGCCAGTGTACTAGCAAATGGATCAGCTAGTACAAGAGCAAAGGGGGTTGTAGCTCCCGTACTGGTATAAGACTGCATCAGTACAAATATTGTAAAGGATTTTCTTATTAAGAAGAAGATTGAGATGACTTGCAGCAGGTGGTTTTCTCCCGCATTGGGTTTCCACCTTATATCATGGTGTTCATGTGTGTGCCTTATGTGTGATGATCTATTCTATGTTACTGCATCTGTTAACTGATAATATGGTTGATAATGTCCTAATGCACTCATTGAAGATCAATTAACTTAATCATAAGAAGTTGTGGAAGTAGCATATATGAATCAGAGTTTGGAAATGAAAAAGTTTTATTAATGTGATAATACTGATTCACCCCCCCCTCTCAGTATTATTTCCAACACCTGCGAACTCACCCGTGTAAACTCTGTGCCTTACCATTCTACCACCGTGTTGGTTCTTAACATTCAATGGTCACATATAGTATTTAAATTGTAACAGTTTGTGGTTGGGGGGAGGAGAGAGCCAGCCCGTGGGCCAACTCCCTCCCATGTGAACACTACCTTTGAAGACCGGTGGCTAACGGTTAACCAAAAATCGCACCATTAAACGCGCTTAATGCACTAATCAAGTTTAACCCGTAATTATTCTCCAATTATCCGTTAATTAATGTGAGTTTAGTTTGGTGGCATGTTTGGAGGAGACCCTAAAATTGGCGCAAACTCCAAATTACCCAGTATACGTTTACCCCTTTTTCGAGTTGGGATAAACTATTTATGAAAAATGTACACCTTGGATGACATGGTCAAGAGGTTCTCTCAAGTATTGTTTTCTACCTTTTAAGGCTCGAGAGACAACTGTACAAAAAGGGACCTTTTGGAGTTTTCTTTTCCGTGTCTTTTTCAAACTCTCTAAACATGAAAAAGATACCAAGTTTCACCTTTATCGGACTCATTAAAAGATTAAACGACATAGGATTCATCACCATGATGGACGTGAGCTTCTCCTTCCTAGGTCTCATTAATCTTACTAGGTCAGATTCATCCAAAGGATGGACTTACACTACAAGCATATGTTATCCCCTTCAAGCTTGTGATAAAAAATAATTGGGGCACCTACCAGAAATGGTGGGGGAAATGGGAAATTTTTACAAGTTGTGTCGGTAGATAGTCACTCTTGAACATGACACTTTCTAATTCGTGTCGAGTTGGGATATCCTCACTTCATCATTGACCTTCCTAGGTTTGGTTTGTCCACTTTTTGCCTTTCCATTTGATCTTTTCCACATCATCATGACCTCTGATCCTATGGATCCAAAAGCTGCCAAATTTTGGAGTCATGTCGTCGATGTGTTCAAGAGTTAATCCTTCTGCAGTTTACACTCATTCCTGATTCTCTATATCATCCATAACCATTGCATCCCTTTGTCTCACGTCAATGATGTGGGATACATCATGGACCTCCTTTGACAAGGTCACTTCCTATTGACTTTCGATCATTATCCGGGAAGTTGGTCGAGAGACTCCCTTCTAATACCTTAGAGCTTGCATGCCCTAATGGCAAGTTCTTCACACTCGACGAGAAGTTCACATCATTGGCTTTCGATCAAGCGATTTCACGGGTATTCAACTTCAGCTCATTATCTGGGAAGTTGGCTGAGAGACTCCCTTCCAGTACCTTAGAGCTTGCATTCCCTAATGGCAAGTTTTTTGCACTCGACGATAAATCATTGGCTTTCGATCGAGTGATTTCACGGGTGTTTGACCTCTGTTCCTTATTCACACTCTGTGAATTATGCTGCTGGTACCCTGAGATCCATTGCCATTATTGGTGGTTTCTCTCGCACTTGTTAACGATTCACATCATTGACCGGTAATCAAGCGACTTTCTATCATGTTCGACTTCAACACATCCATTCACATGTTAGAATTTTTACTTTGATCGGGTCATGTTGGAGCGCAAGACCTTGGGCTCAAATTACAAAAGTCTAGGTTGCGAGGTGATGTGACATGATCATGCTTATATACGTTATATACATGTCTCTTTCAAATGGATGGTTGTGACCATGCCATGAATCTGTTATATGTGATCCTTCTCATTATTGGATGGTTGCGACCGTACCTTGGGTTCAATATGATCCTTTTTACTGGATGGTTGTGCCCATACCTTGGATCCATTTACATTATCTTTATTAGGTCCCTATACTACTAGTGTAACCCCTTATTGTTATTAGTACAACCCCCTTATTATATTGTTGTGCCCATGTAGTCCACATATTGTTATTATTGTGCCCCATAGAAGCCCACTATTGTTATTATTGTGCCCTTACATTATTATTGTTATGTCGACTCTAATTATATTATGACCCCTTAGACTTTTATATATAGAAAGGAGGTCTTGTCATTTGTATCATCAAATAATCATTTATTTTTCTAATGTAAAGGAGGTTGCCCCCTCAAAGAGGCTTATTTCTAAGGTGTTCATATATCTTTTCTATCTTTTTGTGAGTTGGTTTCATACATTTGGTATTAGGGCTTTGGATTCTAGGGTTTCACTGCTCCTAGACAGGTCATCGTGGCATTTTCGCTATGAAGTTTCAGACACTAAAAAAAATAACCCATTTGAGAAGAGATAGGTCTGAACCTCGAATCTGAATTTCAAAGCTTGTCTGGCTATATTTTCAAAGATATGATCTAAGGAAGTTAGGGTTTTTGGAAGCTCCAGAATTTCAACTAAAATAGGTCATCGTGGGATTTTTGCTATAACTCTTTCTCTACGAAGTTTCAGAAGCTAAAACAAAAACCCATTTGAGAAGAAATCGGTTTGAACCTCTGCTCGGAATTTCAGATCCTGTCTCACTATAGTTGCGGAGACATAGTCTGAGGAAGTTAGGGTTTTTGTAGACGCCTGAATCACATTCCAAACAGGTCACCTTGGGAAAATCATCATAGCTGTCTCTCTGAGAATCAGACTAAAATTCCATAAGAAGTTACAGAAAGAGGATGGACTATAGTTTCCTAGATATATTTTTCAGAACCAAAGGTCAAAACAGTGAGACGTGGCACGTCATACAAGTTCGCTCTACTGAAACATTATATAATCAGGTCATCTTAGGAGATTGGGCATAACTCTTTCTTGGAGAATCAAATTCTAATCATACTTGCGGCGTTAGAAAGAGGACTTAGAGGGCCACTGCAGAAGACAATTTCAAAACTTTGAGATTTGAAAGTACAGAGTTACAGTCATTTCAAGATCGAGCTCCTGAAATCAAGGAAAGGCAATATGAGGAAGTTTGATGGAAAGGATCCAGTAAATTGGATACTACAGATGGAGCAATATTTTGATCTACATGGTGTACCACTATTACAAAAGGTACATATTGCATCTTCATATTTAGAACCAGATCAATTTTTATGGTATAAAGGGCTTTGTTCTCGTAAACTACTTGTTACGTGGTCAATTTTCACGAGGGAAATGATAGCACGTTATGAGGATACAAAGAGAAACACCTTCTTTAGCCAATTGATAAATCTCAAACAAAAGTGTTCAATGGCAGAGCACATTGAGGACTTTAAAAAATTGAATATAAGGGTAAATGATATTCCAGAGAAGTAAAGGATTGATGTCTTCATAGGTACTTTAAAGGATAACATTCAACATGAGGCTCGTCTTTGGGAACCTGATTCATTGAGAAGGCATTCAGGTGGGCAAGAAAAATTGAAAGTGAAATTATGGAAACAAGGAACCCCGCCACTCACGACTATAATTATGGAAGTGTTTCTTCTCCTAGCCTTCCACAACCTACAAGGTTTACACCACAAAAATTGGAAGAAAAAAGAGAAAAAGCGCTTTGTTACAATTGTGATAGCAAATGCACTAAAGGTCATAAGTGTGTTGAGAAGAAATTATTTTACATAGAGTATGAAGAGGAGGAAGAAAAGG
>APFE031399777.1:0-35242 GCA_000404065.3 Pinus taeda
TCACATGTAGAAATTTTCTCTTGGAATTTCCCCAAACATGATTGGGTGCAAAAACCCATCCTTGGGTTCTAAGCCCAAAAGTGACCCTTATGGCACTTTTCCCTCCAAACCCTGAACCCTAGGGCTTGGAGTACCTCCCAAGCTACACAAATCAACACTCCCTCTTAACAAGGGAGGTACTTCCAAGACTAGAAAGTAACTTGTCATCGTCATCACTACTCACAACACTTTCCCAACATTTGGCGCTCACAATCGCAACAATCCCTATACGATGAACTATGCCCTTCTCAAAAGTGTCGCTGTCACTACTCGAAGCACCCTACTTCTTCTTCTTATCTTGTAACATCTTCCACTCTCTCCATGATTCCTTCTTGGAAGTTGTAGGGGCACCCTTTCTCCTCACTGATCATGCACTCTTCTTGGACTATAGAGTCTCCCTATGAATCTACAAGCTCCCTCTTGAAATTGACTCCCTCTGAGTCTCTGGAACCTGGAACTTCTTGGGAAGGTGTATGTTCTTCTCGGGAACTTTTACCTGCTCCTTTGAAGCCTGCACCTATACCTTCACTTGCTTCTGCCTCTCTAGAACCTGCACTTGCTCCACATGCTTCTTTCCATCATCCATAGGCTTACCTGTCAACTTGTAGAGTCCATGCTCTCTAACTCCAAGTACAATCCCATCGGACTTAGAGCCTCTAGGACTGAGTCTTGCCTTCCCATCCTAGAACAAGACCTCAAACCATTTCCTCTCGATCATTGAGATGAAAATAACGCTATATTTGAGTCCTGGTTTAAACAATACATCCCGAAACCACATCACACATCCTGTCTCCATCTTGAATGGCACAACTCTCGATCCTTGGATCTCCAACTAACTCTTGTCGCCCAACACCATGTGAAACTTTGAGTTCCATTCAACTAGAGTCTCAAAAACCTCTTGTGACCCTGTAATATGCTCCATCATACCACTTTCAACGTAGCATCCATCCTCATTGATAATACCCTGCGAGAAATGAGAAATCATAGCAAAGTTATCCTCTTCCAATCCTTTGGTGAGATCATATATCTTAGTTGAAGTGGCAACATCGGTGACTTGCTTTCCTTTCCTCTTCTCATCATCTCCCTTCATCTTCATCGGACATCTTGATGAGTAATGACCCATCTTTCCATAGTTGAATCACTTGACTTTACTCAAGTCATTCTTTTCCTTACCCTTCATTCGCGCTGCAAGTGCCATGTCATCATTTGAAGCCCTCTTCTTTGAATGAAGGTCCTCGTCTCGCAACTCTTCCTGAATGAAGTCATCCCAAAGGCTATCCCAGTCTAGCAGCTTCTCCCTGAAAACAATCCCTTTGATGAAGGGCTTCCAATCCTTGATGAACCCTTTCAAGGCAATCCTTACCATATCTCCATCTGAGTTAGACACACCAATGGCAACAAGCTGTTCGTTGCCGAGACAATATTGTAGATACAAGGTCACGCTTTCACCCTTTATCATCTTGGTGGACTTCAACTTATCCTCCAATACTAGTACCCGGTTCTCGTTCTTATTCTGGAACAAATTTTGAAGAGCCATCCACATCTCATGTGCATTGTTCTTCCCAGAAAAATAAGGTATTAGGGCATCCTTCACACCATCTAGGATGAACAATCTCACCCTGACATCCAAATCTTCATATATTTCCATCTCCTTAGGTTTTGTTGGCTTCTTGATCTCTCTCTCGGCAAACTCCAAGAGTCTGTTGACTTGCAATACCAACTTGATCCTTTCCTTCCAAGGACTATAATTGGACAACCCCTCCAACCTGTCCTCATACCGGAGACCTGCCTGCAACTTCGACATTGTAGTGAGCCCTTCACTTATAATGTGACCAATTCCCTCTCACACTGTACTTATCTACACACAACTCTTATTTACTTACTTCCAAAGTAGCTCAGACATGCTCTGATACCATGCTGAATTTCCACGACCTTGGGTCTAGGTTAGAGTCTTAAAATCAATGACTCTACCAAACCAATAATCTGAACCATAAACTACTTTGCACAACGGAAAATATAAAGTAGTAAATCACATATGCACAAGTATACACACTTTTTAACAAAATTGTACAATCACCAATCTTCATTATATTAAACCAAATATGAATAATACAACAATCTATGGTATATAAGATACAATGACAAACTTCACTGCAAATTCTATGTCATATCTTGTCCTTGCGGTTCTTCGCTTTTGTACTGCTCACTAGTTTCCCCTTAGTCCTTCAAAGGACAACAAATTGAGACTCCATGAGGCTTGCAACCTAACACTGCTGCAAGTCACTTATGCTGCGTGTACATGGGCTGATCCAATATGCTCTCTAGGCTAGCCAATACCTGAGATCCAATATTCCTTCTAGTAGCCTCTTTCGCCCATTAAAGAGCTACTCATAAGGCTCCAAACTTCACCCAATTTTCAGCTATATTCATCATTTCAAGACCACTTGTCTAGGGCTAATTTGGGTAGCCAACACACTTTCCTCCACCAGATCAATGGCTCCCAATCCTTCACTGCAAGATCTCGTCTTATGAAAGCTCTTGATCACCACATTAAGCCTCCAAATTGGCTCCCATAGGCTGCATTATCAAACTGATTTGAATTGGTCAACTCCTTTGACCCAACAATCCTCCACAAAACATTGTTGCAACACTATTTATACTGTTGATCGCTACACTCCTGGCTAGGGCACGTACTGCAACCCTAGTTTCATCCCGCAGTCAGCAAACAAGCCCTTCAAGGGATGCGGTCCACCTTGGAACCCCTCCTCTACACCCACGCTTTCTCATAAAGGTGTTGTACACCCTTGACAACCCTTAACGCAACCTCCAACTGTGTGCTATGGCCTACAACCTAGCACAACATCTTGTTGTAGTAAACGACCACCACAAATATGCCCAAACAGTCACCTAGACAACAACCTAATTTTAATTTACTCCTCGACCTTTTTGCCCTACACTCTCAGCCCTTGAACAATTGCTCGGATCTTGTCTTAGCCCTAAAACAGTCACCCAAACAGATCTATACTCCTCAGCTCCCCGACCTCCTATAACACACCTCTCCCACGTTGTCTAAGACCCTTTTTTGCAGCTAGGCTTCCTCTCTCTACTGAGTTTTGTCTAGGAGTGTTGTTGCACACTTGGATGATTAAAACAACATACCATCACCCTCTTTTTATATCCTAAATAGGGGCTCCAATGAATAGATGAATAGACACATCTATTGGACTAATTTACATCAAGCCTACATGACTTGAAAACCGATAATTAATTGTCAACTTCAAAAATGCATTTCTCCACTTCTACAACTCTGAATTTGATGATTCTTGAAGCGTTAGATTCTCCTTTCCGCCCTTTATTGTCTCATGCCATCACATGTAGAAATGTGCTCCTAGAATTGCCCCAAACATGATTGGGTGCAAAACCCCATCCTTGGGTTCCAAGCCCACAAGTGACCTTTGTGGCGCTTTGCCTTCCAAACTTTGAACCCTAGGGCTTGGAGTACCTCCCAAGCTACACAAATCAACATCTGACACATGTACATATGACTACACTAATCAACTAGGATCTATCATGTATGTAACCATAACATCAATAGACATGTAAGGCATACACATAACCGTAATCCATATAAAAATCCTTAACCTACATCTTGCATGCCCAACATCCAAACCTGTATGATGACATGCTCTTGCCTTGAGGTCTAATGTTGCAACTTCACTTTAATGATCTACATCTCTTTCTCTATCTCAGTCGACACATCAACATCATAACAACCAACAACGTCATGATGACCTAATTGCATACAATGACCTCACATTGCATCCATAATAACATATAGAAACCTACATGCATAACAAATACACATACAACCATACACTCATGAATGCACATCCCATAACAACATCATGAACCTTCACATGGTGACATCACTACAACCATGATCAACACCATGCAAATGCAACAAGTACATGGACTACAAGCATAAGGAACACCTATATAACTGACACGAATGCATGACCAACACACCGCCCATCTAGTCTGAGGGGTGAACCATGCTCTGATACCACTCTATGGTATCAAATATCACCCAACGAGAGCACAACCCACTCTGATACCACTCTGTGGTATCAGATATGACCCAAAGAGAGTGCAACCCACTTTGATACACTCTGATACACCCTCCTCCCTTATCTACCAAAATAACCAGCCAACCGGTGTAAACAGGTGGCGAGAGGCTACTATGATAGGATATAACTTCCTAGGTGTCCTTAAGGAAGTAGAATTTATGGAAACACATCAAACATACCTTCCACATCAGCAACAACACTCCCAACCCAACCGCACAGGTATCATGTCCTTGGGTCCTACCAAGTTTTTAATCTATTAAACCTCTGGATGCACCCATGATATGGGCATGACAACATCCAGATAGCTCTAGACACTCAGACAAGTTTGCATGCCTACGTCGAAGGACTATTTCCAGCAGACCTATGCCAGAGTTCACGGGATTTAAGGCACTTTTCAAGCCTAGAATTCCGAAAATTGCCCAGAACTTGTCGTAACTTCCGGAATCCATTAAACACGTGATGATAAGACTAATAAACCGAAAAATAACTTTAGGACTAGGTCTAACCATCCCCAACTAGGACTGACATTCTGTCAAACACTTGGCGTCAATGCAATCTACAGGTTTATGATACAATACAGAGCATGAATAACTGAAAACTCTTATGAGACATGACAAGAAGGATCACCACCTTCTCATTTGAACTGTTATGACATCAATTAGGTCTTGCATCCATCATTTTAACAATTTCAAGTAAATACATGAAATAACCATGACATGAACCAGTCACTTAACCATGCTTATAACAAGCATAAAACCATGAAAATAACAATGATGTAAGAACCATTAAATCCACATACAAATAAGTACAAAAGAAATTAAAATTATCTTTTATTAACATAGGAAAATCCGATCAGGTTCAGGACTTCCACGTACCACCCGACCATAGACATGGCTGAACGAAATCTTTCTTTCAACTAGTCACCCCCGTGCCATATTCCAAGCATGAATGTGGGGTCTAATGGATAAACCAATCCAAAAACAACTAAGGGAATCCAAAGGTTAAACCAACTCCACCCTCACCAAACCGTGCTTCGATCACAAAACTGAATTGAAATTGGAATGCCATCCAGAATCCATCACTATCCTTGAAGAATTCTTCATCTCCTTGTCTCTCAGGCTTTACCACAATCCAATCCCGGATCATTAGGCCCTAAATCGAGACACCTGTCTCAGGCTTTATCGTGTATCATGCTAAAACCGGTAAGGATTCCTAGGCCTTTAGGAATGAACATTGAGATTACTTCCGTCCCGAATTTTGAAATCCATCTAGCAATTCCTACGCTAAAAAATGAGATCAACATCCCAACACACCATGGCATCCGAAAAAAGGCAAGGCTAGGCTGAAAACCACTGTCATAACCCGAAAAAACCATGCCACTGACAACAAGAGAATAATACACCAACATGCAAAGCCATGCATGTCAAAACCAACTAGGAAATTACACATGCAATATGTTACCTGCAAGTATTCTTGCTGAAGCCACTTGATCCTGCTCTTCTTTGCTTGAGCCTTGCTTTCCTTCCTTTCCCTTTGCTTTCTCTTCCTTCCTTTCTCCAAAGCTGAACTGACCAAGCTTAACACTAACAAAAGCTTTTGAATTGATCCCCATAAACCTTTTTATCAATGATGCCTCTTTTTTCTTCATTTTCCATTATTTTCCTCCTCACATGCAACCTGTGACCTTTCATCTTACTTTTCTCCTATTTTACTTTATTTTCATAATTAAATGTGCCAAAAATACTTTTTGGCCTTTTTAATGTCTTTGCCTTTGCCAATTTCCTTTAGCCATAAACACATCACCACTAGGATATCTTTGCCCAACATTCATCTTGGAATATGTGTCCCTTGCCTGTGGTCTTATTTTGCCTTTATTAACTTTTATTACATGGAAATTTCACAAAAGCTGTTACATTTTGGACAAGATTACTCAAACAATATGTTATAAACTATGCACTTATAATAATTACAATCACTTCAAACTCTTTTTAGATATTCGATTTTTCAATAAAATTTTGCCATACTTTTACAATTTCTTTTTAAATTATGAAAATAAAAGTATGTATATGATATTATAGTTACTAATATATAGTTAATATATATTATATAAAAATATTTTTGGTTTATCAACATTTACAAATTTATATATATTATTTGTTATATTGTAATTAGTTTTGTCAAATTAAATATTTAACTTTCAATTAATTTACAATTTTTCAAAAACAATTTATAAATTTTATTATAATTTTTATATATAACAAGATTATAATAACTATATCTCTGATTGTGCTATAATTCTTTTAAAATTTTAAAACCATTTTAGTAATAATAATTATTAATTAATATTTTATAATTAAGGAAAAACTCATAAATACATTTTGCAATATTTTATTTATTTTATTTATTTTTTATTATTTTTTTTAATAATTGAAAAAACTTACCTAATTAATAATTATTTTTCAATGTAAGTGATTATTTTATTCCTTTGTTAGGTATTGTGAGTCTTGAGATGACTCATATGCATATCCTATAAAAGCTTTCAAAATTATTCAGGATCACAATTAACCTAACCCACACCAACTCTTAACATGATTAGATCTTTACTCATGATATTTCTAACAAGTAACCTTTTCACCACTAAATTGCTTAATAAAATACTTTTTAATATAATAACTCACATTACACAACTCTATAATTATTCTCGGCATAACTATTCTGCGATCCATATTTTTTAAAGCTTGAAAATTGATAGTAAATATTAATTACTATACACTAGATTATTCATTCACTTTGTTCTTCCATTGTTTTGTTAAATACAATTAATAAATATTTAGTCGTAAGTTTAATATAATATTTAGTAATCGGTAATTCAGGGAACATTTACTTTAATTTATAAATTTTATATTAAACTATTAATTTTATATATTAATAAATAAATAAATATATATTTATATATATATAGTTTTATAAATATAATGAATATACATATATATTTAAATAAAATTTATAATTGCATATTGATGTATAAAATTTTAAATTTTAATGGTTAATTTTCTAGATTTATATATTTATGTGGATTTATAATTTTTAAATTTGTAAAGTTTTGTGTGTTAAATTGAATTTGTTAGAAAGAGCACCATTTCATTTTGAATTGGTAATAAAATTATATAAATTCATCATAGTTTATATGGTGTTTAAAACATTCAATATCTTAAATTGTTAACTCATTTTCAAGTTTTGTTAAGATATTTCATTTATATGTTATTAATTTTTTTAACTTACCAAAAATATTAGATAATAAGATCCAATACACTATCTAATTTTTAAGAATATAAAAGATTTTATTTTATAATATAAAATAATTTTATTTATGATATAAAATTTTATTATAATTTGTATAATAATGTATTTCATCCCGTTAAAATGAGAAATTGGATTTTACTTCATGTGTTTTTAATTGGTATATATTTATATAATTTTGTTATTTGTTATTAAAAGTTATATAATTATTTAAATTTGTGTTAAATTATTTTCTGATTGTGTATTTTAATATTTTAATTGGTACTTAATTTATGTAAAATTTTGTTTTGTTTTATTACTCAAAGTTAATGTTGAAAAAATCTTGTGGGTTAGTTTAATTGGTCAAGTTTCCTTTGTTAAAAAACACTTTGTTATTGAGAGGTCAGAGGGTCATTTCTTCTAGATGCTCTCAGGATTAGGCTTGTGATCTTTTGGGTGGATTTGTCTAACTATAAAAATGAATCTTGCCCATTCTGGTAAAACATAAATCCTACAATACTTAATCCCATAGTCCTTGTTTTTTTGTTGGAAAAATTGTAATTTCTATTAATTAAAATGAATATTACATTTTTACATATGCACATTGTGCATGCCAAAAAATATTTTGGGAGAAATAGTATGTCATCAAAAACAAAACCATGCTTTGTGACCCATATTATTACGAATTAGATAATATATCCGTAGATAAATACAATTCTTCAGTAGATAGATATAAAATAAAGGAAGATTAGCCTCTATCCATGATTAAGATCTTCAAACCATAAGACAAAAAACAAACTGAAAGTAATCAGATAATCTAGCCCTCCATCTACAGGCCTTCAATGAAGGGCTTGTGATAGTAATCATAAATAATGTCTTCTAGCTACTCCTAGATATTCCAAGTCCCCAGAGCTTGTTCTCCACTAGCCTCAGAAAGAGCATCAACAATATAGTTCCTTTCCATGTAGTTGTGACAACATATAATCTAATCAAAAGAATGCTTTAGCCTCAAAACTTCTTCAAGAACTAGTATCAATGTGTGCATGTGACATTTGGTGACCTCATTGAACCAATTAATTACAACCAAAGAGTTGACAAAAATTTGGAGCCTCCTACAATCCTTTTATATGGAAAACAAGATTAGGAGTTTGAGGTTAAGCAATTTCACATAATTATTTGATCCCCTACCTAGCCCGTTTTAAAGCTTAAAATTATGATTTTTTAGTTAGGAATAAAATAGCACCGCCACCACAGGTTTCCCCACCAAGAGACGCCCCATAAAAGAATGCCCAAGGGAAAGAATAGTCCACTTCTTCAATGATGATGTTTCTAGGTCTTTCTAGGTCTGGCGGTCACAACATCATTAGGAATTAAATCACATACAACAATGATTTGGGTTGCCACTCTATTGGGGGGTTGTGGCTTTGATTAGAAGATGTCTCTATTTCTTGCAAGCCAAATTCCCCAACAAAAACTTAGAGGAAGATTCCTGATTTTTTTTGGGGCAACATTTTCCCATCATGATTTCCAAGCTTATTTGCAAGAGGGGCCTTGCCACTTAGAATTTAAAGACATATGTAATATTACAATGTTCCAAACAACAATAGCATAATGACATTCAAGGAATAAATCAAATGTTGTCTCCTTTGCATTTTTACATAGAGTGCACCAGCTTGGCCCCATAAAACATATCTTCTATAAATTGTCCTGTGTAAGGGCCTTGTTATGCCATAGTCCATTGTGACTATTAAGGAATGTTAGACTTAAGTCATCAAGTAGAAATCCTTGTTCAATAATCCACAAGGGAACCAACATGCTCCATTTTCTCAACACTAAGTCACAACTTGATAGCTTAGTAAAGCTTCGTAATCCTAACCTAAGTATCCTGCTCACTCCTCGCAAAGAGATGTCATTTGATGCTAAAAGGAGACAATGCTCATATTTAGAACTCCCAAGATAAATCACACTCTAAGTTAATGTAGAGAAACATAATATATGACATGCTTCTTTAGGTTCTTCAAAATTTGTTAGTGGTAACCAACTTAAATTGAAGTGGATGGGAAGGTGTAGGTGACATGTGTTGATATGTATGTACCCTCTAAAATTATAGCTATTGACACAAAATAAGAGAAATCTATCAAATTAAGTTGAAATTTACGAATAAGGCGAACATGACAAAATTAAAAGGAGGAGATATCTCGGCCCATTTGAATGATTATGAGGAATTGAAAACACTAAGTTAAAAGTTCACACTATGATTGTTGTTTTGTATATATTCCAAAAGATTGGTCAACATCTAATCTATTTGTTTCCCTCGGGGGATGAGATGAAGATATAAAGGAGACGCACATTGAATCTCTTACCACCCCATGATGGGAAATAACCTAGTGGATGCATTCACAAATGTATTATATTTTTATTCCAGTACATTTGTCTTTTGTCCTTTCTAGGTAATTTGGTCCAAAATGATTGCTTACTTGCTTTATTATATTTTATAGGGGACTTGGTCAAATATTAATCACTCTACATTAGTTTGGTATCCATATATAACTTAATGCAATGTATAGTGTATATGATATGTGCTGTTTTCACATTCACTTCTTATACTTGCATACTTTCTCTCTTGTGCATTTACTTGTATCTAAACATTTTTGCATTTTTTTTACTATGTTCATATAGTTGGTATTAAATATTAGGGTTCTTTAAGACATTATATAGGGGACTTGGTCAAATATTAATCACTCTCCATTAGTTTGGTATCCATATGTAACTTAATGCAATGTATAGTGTATATGGTATGTGTTGTTTTCACATTCACTTCTTATACTTGCATACTTTCTCTCTTGTGCATTTACTTGTATCTAAACATTTTTGAATTTTTGTTACTATGTTCATATTAGTTGGTATTAAGGTATTAAGGATTAGGGTTCTTTAAGACATTCATAATATTCACCCCCTTTAGATATTTTATTGTCCATTATTCTACTTTGACCTCACTTCAATTTGCAAGCATGTTAACACCCCTATTCATGAATCTGAACGATTTAAATGAAGGCAAAACATCATTCCTCTAGATAACCTCTCAAATTTGTTCATTTATTTTTCCATTTTTTACATTTTACCACAAATATGGTATAATATGACCACATCTCGTGGTATCATGACTTTTACACTTGTTATATCACAATTGTTCGATTTGTTTTTGGGAAAAAACTATATTGTTGATCTAACTTGTAGTACCTAAAAAACTTGCAATATGGCTAGCACACCTAGCATTTTATCATGGGCCCCACATCACAACGATTAGTTGTGGTTTCCTACCTTTTAGTCAATATCAATATGAAATAATTACTCTATCCAACGTCATATTTCCTTGTAACACTACGAAGGACTTGAGGAACTCTCAAGGTTCAAGCATTGCTCAAGTCTTCATAGAACTAATGCAAGAGGAACACAAATTGTTGTTTGAATCACTTGTTACACAAAGCCAAATATCAGATGGGATTAAAATAAACCATGTTCTAATCACTAATCATGACACAATAACAAACCTTTTAGAAATAAGTATAATTTTACCAACCTAATATTCCCATGATAATCTGCAGTTTTTAGGATTCCTTGACATTGGATATAATTTGATAGGGCCTAAATGTGAACAAACTTGACTCTTGTTGTAGGTCTCACACTTTGAACATCCCACTTACTCCAACCACTACAAGGTAAACTAGAGCACTTCCCCACTCTACTCACTTTTCATTCCCTTTTACCTTAAAAAAAATGGGAAATGTAACCCACTAAGAAATTAAGCTTTAGTAAGGAATTCTGCAACCGATGTCTTCTTCCCATATACATTCTAAAAATAATACAAAGATGTGTGATTATGATCTTAAAGACCGTAAGGTTTTTAACTAAACATCTTGGAAGTTAGCCTAGAACTATATGGAATTAAAAACTAGTATGGATTTGCTTCGTATATTAGATGCCCACTTATAAAAAATTGACTATTTATATCATTTTTGTCTTTTTTATATCCAATCACACTTTTGAAGAGTTACATTGGTGCAACAATCTTTTTTATCGGTCAATAAACTTGAAGCCTTAGCTTTAAGGGATAGCTTGGTTAGTTAAATGCTTTCCACTAAGGTGTAATGTTTAGGAAGATCAATGATTTATTCTCACTAAGTCCTATAAGGTTCTCAACTACGATTGTGGTTGATGCTTATATCACTATCCACTGAGAAACTTAGGGAATGGGGGGAATCCCACATAATGGAACTGCAAAGTTCCATCTTCATCATTCTTCACTCAAGTGCAAGAGAGTGGGGGGATTTAAGCAAGATGATTGGAGATGGATCCCTACACTTGGCTTGACATTTTGGAGAGCTACTTCAAGACAAAACTAATTCGGTAGAGAAACATAAGATTCTAGTCATTGAAGTTCACATGGGGGCGTATATCCTCACATAATGACAAACACACACAACAACTCACAACCACCAAATGACCTATGATTGACACTTGGGATAATTTCTAAGATGTGGTTCATAAGCAATTTTCTACCCTTAGGGTATAAGGATGTGTTTCTCGCAAAGTAATATCAATTTTGACATATCACTAAATAGGCCATCCAATAATTTATAGAGGTCTTCAACAAATAATATATCAAAATTAAGGTAAATTATTATGAAGACACCCTTTGTGTTAAGTTCATAATTTATAGGTTTACATTCTCACCTTAAAAAAGAGTTGGAGTTGTTGAGGGCACAATAGATCCCAAGGCATGAGGCACGCTCCTCATCCTTCTTTTTCATGTCCCATTGATTGCACTGTGTGGTTTCCTTCACATTTCTATTTTTTGTGGATGCCATTCTTTATACTTGACCAACAATAGCCCTCTCAAGTATCTTGGTTTATCTAAGTGATCTATTTTTCCTTAGATCTTTGACCTTGTGATTTCCCTGGTCAATTATGCTTTGGTTGGGGTCTCTTTGATTATAATTAATGGTGTTATCTTGATTATGGTAAATTTCCATGGTAAAATTCCCCGTCAATTATGTGGAATTGTTATGAAACCAGCTCACAAAAAGATAGAAAAGATAGATCAACTCCTTAGAAATAAGCCTCTTTGAGGGGGCAACCTCCTTTACATTACACAAATGAACAATTCTTGGATGATACAAATGACAATACCTCCTTTATATATATCGAAGTATAAGGGGTCATAATATAATGAGAGCCAACATAACAATAATAATGTAAGGGCACAACAATAACAATAGTGGGCTTCTATGGGGCACAATAATAACAATATGGGGACGACATGGGCACAATAATATAATAAGGGGGTTGCACTAATAATAATAAGGGGTTACACTAGTAGTATAGAGACCTAACATGCTCCTCTCCTTCAAAAAGTGTTGTCCTCAATGCTTGAGTAGTTTGGATGCTTCCGTATAAAATTCTCATCCTCCAATGTGGAATCTTCAGAGGGTAAGTTCTTCCACTTGATGAGATACTCTGAAATTGATCGATTTCGTAGCTGTTGATTTCTTGTTTCTGTGACTGCTTCAGGTTCCAATATGATTTTTCCTTCCTCATCAAGTTTTGGCAATATTATTTGAACTGGGATCTTTTGCAAATTTTGAATGAGTGGCCACACTTCTTCGTCATTCTTCCATTCATCCCTTGCTTCGTTTATCCAATCTAGTTGGATAATAGAAATAGAACAAAACAATGCTTCCACGTCCTAATCCTTTCTTAGAGTGCATCTGCAACAACATTTTGCTTCCATTTTTTCTAGATGATTTCAAAGTCATAACCCAACATATTTGTGACCCATTTTTTATGTTCTTCTGAAGATAATCTTTGTTCTAAAAAGTATTTAAGGCTATCATGATCTGTTTTTACCTTGAAGTGTCTTCCCATTAGGTAAGGTCACCATTTCTTAAGTGCATGTAGTATTGCCAACATTTCCTTCTCATAAATAGCTTGCTTGAGGGATATTTGTCTGTATGAATGTAGCCGGAAAAATACCCAATAGCCTACATCAAAACCTCTTTCACTGCGATGTTGATCTTCCTGTTGTTTGATTCGATTTTGCACCAAAGTGGCGTTATTCTTTAAAAGTTGGAGAACTTGTTGTTGATGCTCGATGTGATCTTTCACTGCTTGAACATTTTTGTTATTGATATGTCCTTCTATCTTGAGAGTTTGAGGAGTGGAAATTTCTGCCAATGCACTACAATATATGGTCGGATTCATTTCTTGATGCTTGATGTCATCTTTCACTTCTTGAACATTTTTCTTCTTGATATGTCCTTCTATCTCGAGATTTTGAGGAGTGGTAATTCTTGCCAATGGTTTACAAGATATGATCAGATTCATTTATTATTTCTCTAGGGTTGGTTCCTGGTGTATATCCTCTTCTTTTGATGTTTCTTGATCCTTTTCTTCCTCCCCTTCACAATCTATGCAAAATAATTTCTTCTCAACACACTTATGACCATTAGTGTATTTTCTATCACAAATGTAACACAACCCCTTTTCTCTTTTTTCTTCCAATTGTTTTGGTGTAAACCTTGTAGGTTGTGGAATGCTAGGTGCAAAAACACTTCCACATTTATATTTGTGAGCGGTAGGATTCCTTGTTTCCATAATTCTACTTTCAATTTTTCTTGCCAACCTAGATGCCTTCTCCAATGAATCCGGTTCCCAAAGACGAACCTCATGTTGAATGCTATCCTTTAAAGTCCCTATGAAGACATCAATCATTTGCTTCTATGGAATACCATTTACCCTTATATTCAATTTTTAGAAGTCCTCAATGTGCTCTGCCTTTGATCCCTTTTGTTTGAGATTTATCAATTGGCTAGAGAAGGTGTTTCTCTTTGTATCTTCATAATGTGCTATCATTTACTCTGTGAAAATTGACAAAGTGACAAGTGGTTTACGAGAACAAAGCCCTTTATAACATAAAAAAATTCGATTTTATTTAACATAAAAATGAAATATGCATCTTTTTATAACAGTTGTACATCATGTAGATCAAAATATTTTTTCATACGTAGTATCCAATTTACCGGATCCTTGCCATCAAACTTCCTCATATCGCCTTTTTCTTGATTTTAGGAGCTCGATATTGAAACAAATTTAAATTTGTATAGTAGGATCTCCAATTTCTGAATTTGTTCCCTATAGTAGCCCTCTGTGTCCTCTTTCCAATTCCACCAATCTGATTGAAATTGGATTCTCCAAGAAAGAGTTATGCCGAATCTCCCAAGATGACCTGCTTATATACTTTTTCAGTAGAGCGAACTTGTACGAAGTGCCACATGTTACTGTTTCTACCTTCGGACTTGCAAACAATACACAAAAAATTACAGTTCATCCTATTTCTGTATCTTCTTACGAAATTTCAGTCTGATGCTCAGAGAGAAAGTTATGACGATTTTCCCCAAGTCACTTGTTTGGGATGTAATTCTGGGGCTTGCAAAAACCCTAAATGTCTTGGACCATATCTCCAAAAATATAGCGAAGAAAAATCTAAAATTTAGGCCCGAGCTTCAACACGATTTCGGCTCAAATGGATTTTAATTTCAGAATCTAAAACTTCGTAGAAAACAAATTATAGCGAAAATGTCATGATGACCTGTTTGAGATGGAATTCCGGAGCTTGCAAAAACCCTAACTTCCTTAGATCATATCTCTGAAAATATAATGAGACTTGAAATTCAGACTTGAGGTTCAGAACGATTTCTTCTCAAATGGTTTTTTTTTTTTATCTTCTGAAACATTGCAGAAAAAAGTTATAGAGAAAATTCCACGAAGACTTGTTTGGAGTAGCGAAACCCTAGAATCCAAAGCTCTGATACCAAATGTTACGAAACCAGCTCACAAAAAGATAGAAAAGATAGACCAACGCCTTAGAAATAAGCCTCTTCGAGGGGGCAACCTCCTTTACATTACACAAATGAACAATTCTTGGATGATACAACTGACAATATCTCCTTTCTATATATAGGAGTATAAGGGGTCATAATATAATGAGCGCCGACATAACAATAATAATGTAAGAGCACAACAATAACAATAGTGGGCTTCTATGGGGCACAATAATAACAATATGGGGACTACATAGGCACAACAATATAATAAGAGGGTTGCACTAATAACAATAAGGGGTTACATTAGTAGTATAGGGACCTAACAGGTACTATAACTTTCAACAAAATTCTGACCAAATCTTAAGAAGAACTTTGATGGAAAGAAGGTTGAATTTATTCACTTATGAACTTATTCATATATTTATTCCATGATAATAGTGATATTAATGATATTTAAAGTTCCTAAGTCTTGATTTACATGGGTGGATCATCCATGATGAGAAAGTTCATCATGGAAAAGACCTTTGCTTGATGTTTGCATGTTCAATTGACAAGTTCCCACATATGCATTAAGTGAATAGTATGATGCTCATGTAACTATGGAAGATTACTTCAGGGTTATTGAATGTTGCTATCATAATTGCGAATGCACATGTACCTTAAAACCATTTTTGTAGTTTAATTATTACCTTCCTTTGAACATTTTCAAAATGTGTACATATTATTTGATTTATTTCTTGTTATTATTCAAATGGACTTGCTACATCGAAAGGCATTTATATTATGAGAAAGACTCAAGAGATTCACCTAACAAACCAATGAAAAGGTGACATTTGTTTTCCCTCCATCAATAACTCTGCTACTATTGATTTTGGTCATCTACCCTTTTGTCATCTATGTTGTTTTGCTTACCTACCAAATAATCACAATGTTATTGTTTTTAGGTTCTGCGATCAGTGCTTTGTGTGTAGTTTTCTTCCGGAGTTCTCTCATCCATAATGGATGCGAGAACTCTGGAAGAAAACTACACACAAATCACAATGTTGTCTCTCATGTTCAGTTTGTTATGAATTGCTAACAAGAACATTTTCTTCAATTGAATTTAGTCTTAGAGAGATGATTCTCCCATGCAACCATTCATGGCATCACTACCTACAAGATATCGATGCAAAAGAAGTTGCAAGATATCAATGCCATCATTACTTGGACACATAATCAATACAAATCAAGCATATTTCCATCAATACCTCTACTCCATATGGAATAGGGCTACAATGCTAAATTTAACTTCAATTTTCTTGCGTCGATTTAACTAATTTGTCCTTGATTTTCAGGATCAACCATTGAACTTGTACCATGTTATTTGGTGTTGGCTACACATCATAACTATACTAAATTAGGTTAGTTGTTGGATAGTCAAGACTACTCTCGTTACTAGATGGATGGGTTATCCATCTCTCTCCCTGTTAATGGGTCCCTTTAGTTGACTTATTTCTTCCTACCTAGCTTTATAATGAAGAACGCAAAGGAAGGGAGAGACATCCCGGTGAATCACTTTACCATTCCCTTTTATTCCAACCAATATGAGCATGTCTTCTTAAACTTCAAATCCTTGATATTTGCAGGGTGAAGATTTGACCTCAATGGAAGAACTCTCAACTCAATGATATTTCCTAAAGTACTAAAGGGAATTTCTTGATAAAGTCCCACACTAAGCAATCTCATTTCTTAGATTTTATCCCTATTACCATTGCTAATCACTCCAGGGAAGTACACATTGAGTTGTTGGCATTCTAATTCAATATTTTCTCATGGAAAATCTTGTTGGTAAAATTCAAATTAACTTGAAAATTTTAAATTAAAATATATAATAATGTTAATATACATATTCACTACATTTATGAATATTACCTCTAAAATTAAGTATTACATACTCAAATTAATTAAGAGAAATTTGAATTTAAATATCTAATAATGCCAATATCCATACTTCTCAAATTAAAAAAAAAAGAGATAAAATGTTTTAAAACAATAAAAGAAAAAGCTAACTAAGCTTGGAAATTTTAAGAGATTTTTTTTTTCAAGTAAAAAAATAGAAAATCCGTATTTTTATTTTTTCAAAGTTAAGTGCAAAAGTAGATAATCCCTTACTCTCCATCTTGATCATCTCATGAAAGATATGTGTTAGATTCGGGTTTGGGATCTTAGTTTCAGTTTTATGTGGTCTCCGTACGTCTTGGTCTTAGGTTGAACTATGAGTTTATGATATATGTGGCTTGTGAGTTGTTGCATATCTGTAAGGAGGCTACTAAAACCCATCAACCATTTACTTTGAAAAAAAAACAAACGAAGTTGCTAGATCCCATTAACCATTTACTTTGGAAAAAAAACAACTAAGTCTTCACAATCTCTTGAGATAACCATCATATTATATATCACCACATGCAATGAACTCATCGATACTATTATCCTCTAGCATACCACTATTGTATCTCTGTGATATGAATCCCAATAATATGTAGCTTTATATTCTCTACATCATTAAGGGCAACTATAAAAGGAAAAACAAGGGTGCTAGTAATACAATTGAAGACTGGGTTACATCACCTTAGATGTGAGACTGGTAGGTGGAAGATTCCCAACGAAATTTGGTAAGAGAACTTGCATTTTCTGCTAGAAAGATGTGGTGGAGATAGAATGACGCTTTGTCATGGAGTGTGCAGTGTATAAGGATATCCACATTAGTATGAAAATAATCTAAGGGTTGACAACATGCACCATCTATTTGACAAAGAGAAGATCAATCAGATAGCTAGCCTTCTAGTCAAGACTCATAACATAAGAAGGATGACAACATGCACGATCTATTTAACATAGATAAGATCAATCAAATTGCTAGCTTTCTAGTCAAGACTGAAAAGAGAAGATCAATCAAAGTGCTAGCTTTCTAGTTAAGACTCATAAGAGAAGATCCTATTAGACTATTTAGAGTATTCAAACTCGTAGCCTTCTAGGCAAGACTCATAACATAAGAAGGTTGACAACATGCACCATCTATTTAACAAAGATAAGATTAATCAAATTGCTAACTTTCTAGTCAAGACTCTTAAGAGAAGATCAATCAAATTACTAGCTTTCTAATCAAAACTCATAATAGAAAATCCTATTAGACTATTCAAACCATTCAGACGGGTGGAGATCGCTAAAATCAATCATTCATTCCTTCATGATTATATAAGGGAAAGGTTTGACGAGACCATTTTTCTTATTAACGAAGCGAGTTGGTTATCTGGTTATTTTCTGTGGACCCTGTATAAAAATGTTGGTGTTGACTCTTAGCATTACGCTACCATAAATCGCTCCTTCCCTTTCGAAATCCTCTAGCAAGTCAGCGACCCAACTCTTCAACGATTTCTCCCTCTAAGAGAAAATCGCATAATTGCATAATTCCCTGACAGATTTGTATCGATAAGTCCTGCAATGTTGCATTGTCCTTGAAGACATTTATGCCCAGGTGCGCTTTCCAGATTGCAGTAGTTTTTAGTGCGATTTTTTGGAGGCTTTTCTGGTGGTTTTTTCTGGGCAAATTTCTCTAAAATCCGGCAGCAATTTATTGAAATCGCAAGTTTGATAGGTAATTTTCTGCACAATCAAAGCATTCTAGAGGTTTTTCAGGTTGCTGAATGCAAATATGCAGTTAAAAAACCATTTTAAATAATACAAATCAAAATTTAACCTCAAATTTTTCTGTCGAATTCCGTCACTGAAATCTCCAAAAAATCGCACTAAAAACAACTCCTTCCAGATTTGCCCACGTGACCTTTCCAAATTTGTAAGTCTATGTCAATTTTGCATAACTAAAATTGCTTCCGAGGCAAGTCGTTGCCAATCTTGAAAAATCCGCCCATTATCAGCAGCGATTTCCGCTTCCATGTGCCTGTGCAGTTATTCACTCACGTGACAACTCCAATATGTTGGGCTTTATGCAGTTCGTTTTCCCAGTAGATTAAAACATTTTACTTTCAAAGACAATGATTTTCCAAGCGGATTTTCCTGTTCCTCCCAGGGTTGGAATTTGTATTTTTCTTTGCACTTCAAATATATTATATATATATAATATATATATATATATATATATATATATATATATATATTTAATGTTTTGGAATTTGTATTTTTCTTTGCACTTTAATTTTTTTTTAATGTTTTGGGTCTTTATATTATTGGTCAAAAAATATTATGTTTAAAATTTTGTCTTTTACTAATGATGTTTTGATAATAAATTAACTATTTACCAAAAAAATTTTGAATAAAAATTTATCCTTCAATAACACAAATTAATATACAAAAATAACCATAACACACAAATGACTTATTGAATCTTATTTATTTATTGATAAATTAATAATGATTACATATTTTCTATTTTATTTTTTTAATAATCAAAATTTTTGAATAACCAAATTGAAAATCAAATTAATTGTCAAAAATTAAAATAAAAGTACTTCATTGTAAGTCTTGTACAAAAAATTATATAATTCCTCACAACTGAATTATTTGTATTTTAGACATTTCTAGAGAATCATTTATTTTTTATTTAATTTATACACCATATTATTTTTTATTTTTTTACACATCCATATTATTATTTGTACACAATTGTTTTTATTAATTCCAATTAGACTCAATTAAGTATCATTCTTTATCTAAGTTGCCAAATCCCAACCCTCATGAGGGCTACTATGACAACTCCACCCAATTAAAGAAAGCAACGCTTTTTAAAAATAAAGTTTTATCCTATTACATAACCTTTTGAAAATAAGCTTTATCCCATTACAAAACTTTCCAAATAACCCGTGGTGAAATTGTTAACATAGGTTTTGTCCCATTACAGAGCTTTCCAAATAACCCGTGGTGAAATTGTTAACATAGATATACAAATACAAATGACTTATACATCATCAACTTGTAGCGAAAACTAGTTTAGTGAAATCAACCCAAAAATGTTGTATAAGACAAAATTGATTAACTCATATTTTCCATTTCTACCCAAAAACGCTAGTATAAGGCAACATTGATTAAATTACATTTTCCATTTCCATCCTACATTAAAAGTTTGTAGATTCTCTAATAATTTGTGGTCCTCTTTCCCATTTATGTAATAGTAAATCTATAGTCAATAACTGCTATATCTTCTTCGTCATCTTTTAAAGTACCTTTACCCTTTACCTTGACCATGGCTATCATGTCACCTCCATATAATTTCAATTATCTCATGGTGCACATATTTTAATTTTCATGTGAAATTATAGGGTTTGCCTCCACTCCACTCCTAATGTCTCATCCTCAAACTAACTTCCCTTTTTTTCTTTGTTTTTGTGTGCTAATTTCTTATCATTTAAAACTAATTTCCCTTTCTTTCTTTGTTTTATGTGTTCATTTCTCATCATTTTAGAGCACGGATTGATATACTTCCTATAAAATGCAGCTTATGTAAATTTATCTCATTTTACATTGTAAATTTTTAGCATATTTGGAAGGTTGGAATTCTTTTTTCCTCCTCATTTTTATGTAAAATTACATCTCATAAAATTCTACAATATATTCTTTATATTCTATTCCTCAAACACATTTTCATTATTTTTCCTTCTCTTACATTTGAATAACACCATCAACTCCTTTCTTTTACTTAACTCTTTCTTGGCCATAATTATAACTCATATCAAATTGAGGCTAAATTTAATCGATAATTTCTTGAGAGAATAATATTAATTAAAACTAATTTTTTTTTTTTTTTTTTTTTTAAGTTATTAGAAATATTAGTAAATTTAAATTTAAACAATTAACATAAAAATAAAACCAAAGGCACACCAAAGTGAAATTTATACCTCTTGATTTAATATGACATTATAATAAACCAGTTAAGTAATCATTATTATTGGCACTCATACAAGTTTAATAAACATACCTCATTTCAACACAATTAAAGAGATGTTAATCATCTCATAATTGGCATTTCATGACATCATTATATTTAAACCATACTTCATTTCAACACGATAAAGTGTTTTGCTATGATTATTGGCACTCAAAGCTCCTTATAATAACCAATTTATTTTCACGTAAACAATTAAAAGAAAACAAAAATTATTAAAAATTTAATTTAGAAACAAGAATGTAAAAAATAAAAATAAATAAATAGCTTTCATTAAAGTGTTAAAAGATGAAAGAATTGACCATTAGTGATGAATAAACATCATCTTGTAATTAAAAGCAACTAGTACGATTTTTTAGTTTTATTTTTAATAATGAAAAATAAATAACCATTTGTAAAGTGTTTATAATAAAAATACATTTTACAAGAATAAAAAATAACAAAATATTAGTTACAAAAATCTATATTAAACATATTTTACGATTAAAATGCCCTCAAAATGCCCGTCAAATTCCAACCCTGCCTCCCAGCAATTTCGTGAAATAACAAAATATTAGTTAAAAAATCTATATTAAATGTATTTTACTATTAAAATGCCCTCAAAATGCCCGTCAAATTCCAACCCTGCCTCCCAGCAATTTCGCTCATTTTTCTCCTCCATGTTTCTCGAGTCTCCATGGACTTACACTTTCTCACCCTATTCATTTGACTTGGTTCACAGTTTCTTTCACCCAAACAAATCGTTTCACTTCCGAGACACGCACTTGCAAATGAGGTATTTGTCTTATCTTATGAAAGAGCTAAACGTGTAGCAATTTGATTACAGTGATACATTTACTTTGAATTCAATTATCTTCTTGTGATAAATTTAAGTTGCATTAGGTTAAATTTCAGTCATCATTTGATTAGTCACAAATTAGTTCAGGTCTACTCCACATAAATAAATGTCACCTCATTTGTCTTTTCATCATTACTTGTGGATCAATTCAACTTTTTAGGGAGATTTTGACCTATCTAAAATATACTTGTATCTTGTGCAGCAATGATCTTTTGTGGAGTATTTGTTTATGGAGACACTGTTTGTTTATGGAGACATTCTCTCCAGATGTCATTTTGAATAACAAAATATTAGTTCATGCATTTTATTGTAAGTATTTTATATTGTTAAATATTTTTATGGCTTTCGCATGGAATGGTTACTGTTAGGGGTTTATATACTAGTTTTTATTGAATATTTTTTCATAAAATATTGATAAAGTATTTTTTTTCCAAGGAAAAAATCGTAATTTTATTAATGAAAACAAAATTATATGTTATAGTTGTGTACAAGAAGTTCATCATCCATTCAAAAACTGATGATCGTAAGTCTATACAATCAAAACAAACAACCAAATATCAAGGAGAAAAATTAGACTTTTCTTCATTTCTTCTTTTCAACCTTCTGCCGTTCTCCTTGAGATGGCGTGGATGAGACGATAACTAGCTGATTTTCTTCTATTCTTTAGGTTTCCTTGTCTGAATTTGAATTATCAGAAGTATGCTGATGTTTGTTTCCTCCATTGTCCTTTTCTTCATGTATTATTAATCGCTGATTTGTAGGGCCCCGATGTTCTGCTAGAATATGTGTCATTTCGACTTTTTCCTCTTTTTCTTGTATGGGTTGTTCTTCCTTAGTTGGGTTGGATTCCTTTTCCGCTTCTTCCTCTTCATCATTTGATTCATTTGGGGGAAATTGCCAACCTTTTGGTTGCTTCCTTGGCTTCTTCTTCCTTCGTTGCTCCTTCTTGGCATCAGGGCATGTGTTTTGTAAGTGTCCTGTTTGGCGGCATATTCTGCTTCTGAAGGTTGTATTCTCGAAATCTAGAATTTGAGTCCAGTTTTGTTTGTTGTGTGTCAGTTGTATGCGATTCGAAAGGCCTTTACCAAAGTCCACTTCTACACATATGCGTGCGAAAGTATAGATTCGTTCTTCTATCTTTTGTTCATCGGTCTTTATGTATTGTCCTAAGATATTTCCAATACCTTCTAGCACTAGACTATGCCAGAAGTGTAGGGGAAGGTTATGTAGCCTAACCCAAACCAATATCCTTGATACAATCATGGTGTTAGCATCAAAATCTGGAAACCATGGAGTGATGAATAGCCTCGTCGATCTCCAAAACCATGGGCCTTCCTGTAGGATAATTTCTTGTTCTTCTGATGATGCAAAATTTACAATGAAGAAGCCTTTCGAACAGAGATGTATGTCGCAATTTGTTGTCCAATTTGTAAATATTAAGTGAAAAAGTTCCATTGGTTTTGGCCAAAAACTATTAAATTTGTAGATGAGGGCTTATGCCTCATAAGCTGTGCATAAATTGTTTGTTTCTGGAAGTTCTATGTTTAGTTATGGCACATAATTTTACTGCTCCACAATGTATGGATTGGGATTATTATGTGTCTGATTTGAGTTTGCTATGGCTGTTGATTTCCCCTGGAGTATATTTTTGTAGGAGAGACCAACATTATTATGTTCCTAATTTAGTTATGTTTGGGTAATTTGGATCCAACAACACTGCCTGTATGTTTGGGTAATTTGGATCCAACAACACTGCCTGTACCTTTGGTTTTACTCGACCCTGTTGCTCTTTCCCTCAATCTCAAGTTGAAGATGATGGTGGTTGCAGTAGAATATGATATTCATGTACGCTGCGATTGTCGTGCATGGATCTACCTCCACAAATCAATTTTTGCAGTTGTGCTGGATATCCTAGCTTGTGCATGATGTTCTGTTTCAGTTGAAGGATCTTATCAGAATCCTGAACCTAGAGTGATGAAGATTTACTAGCCGTGGGTTTTATAAAAAATTGGAAAGTGTTCTTTTTTTCCTGATTCAAATGGTCAAAAGGAACGATTGACGCTTTTGATGCTTGTTCCGAAATCTACATCTGCGAGGGAATCTTTTGTATTTGATGTGTCCATATTTCCCTGTAATCAGATGCGATTGTGGACGGATCTAAGGGATCGAGTTCCTATTGCCGTTGAGAAGTTCCATATCCACCTTGGGGGAAAATACCAAATCCATCGTAGAAAACGATGGAAACCTCAGATCTGCTTGTGTCTGCCACTATATAGATAGATCTAGCGCAGTTCGACTGATCTTTGTGCCGGCATACCAGACCAACCGTGAGATCTAGGAAGAGAGATCCACAAACAAAAAACACAAAGGGTCCTCAGGGATTGGATAGGGGGTCCCAACGTTTTTGTTCATGGATGCATCGATCCACCCATGCCTAGAGCAACAGGGAGTTCCGAGCCTCATTGAAGGAGGCCTGGGCCAAAACCAGCGGGTAGACAGAGGTGAAATCCACTTTGTATCGCCATTTTCAAAGGGTTTAGATCGATTGCAAATAAGTGAAAGGATAGGGATCCCATGATGCCCTAGCCATTCCGACACAACAGTGGGTTAGAAAGACGTGTCCCTGTAAAAGATCAAACCCTTGTTGGCAGAAAGTATCATAAACCATGCGATTTCGAATCTTTGTGCTCCATCGCAAATTATTCTTCTCTTCACAGACCCTCCAACCCCGTAGATCATCACCCCAGATACTCCTTGCAAAACGATCTCCTTTACCTCCGCTCCTCCGTTGCAGTAGACGATCGCCATCATCGCAGAGCCTGAAATATTGGGAAAGTGTTGTATGCATTAACGTTAAGATTTTTGTGACTCCTTTGAGTGGTCTTCATGTTAAGCTCCAATTATTTTATTCTCTCATAAAATGATAGTTAGGGTTTTGAAAACTAAGGTTTTTCATTATCCCTTACTCCATTTTGGGCTTGATCTTCCATAAGTAGATTTCTCTCTAGATTCCATTACCCAAGATCAATCACGGACCTTTCCACATAGGTGGTCACACCATAAAATTTTCCCAAAACCTAAAGTTCTCCCTATACTTTTAAATTTTCAGCCCTTTAAGGCAAGCCATTAAGCAAGGGCTAGGGTTGAATTCATCTAGGGCAAGTGTGTAATGCTTTTGGAAGGGTTATACACATGGTTTGTAACTCATTTCCTCAAAATCACCTCATTTCCATGGTAAATTCTTCCATTTTAGGGTTGACATCACAAGCCCTAGGCATATTTACCCTATGGTAAATCCTAATCTAGTCCTAGGCTTTAACTTCAGGCTTTTTGAAGACTTTTTGTCCCAAATATTGATCATATTCATCTTATCAAGCCTTTTCTTAGCCTTGTACACCTTGGTGAGTTTGTTATCATTGTTTATTCAATAAACCCTAGGTCACTTGTGCCCTGGATAGGTCTTTGGAGGGCACACTTTACCTTGTCCTTGTTAGTTTGAGCCTTGTGCTTAAATTGAGTGTCTTTCCTTGGCCTATATATCCTTGTCACATCCTAGCCTTAAGCTAAGAATATCCATTAGGTGACTGACTTAGGGAAGCCTCCCTTGTGGTGAAAATATACTAAAGAGCAAGAGGTGGTGGCTGTGGTGGCATTGGGCTCTAGCTCATAGTGTTTTCACTTGGTCTAGTCCTTTTCTTCTGAGGCCTCTCACAAGACTTGCTAGATTCTGAGGCAATAGTCACACTTTTCAATTGACGTATGTTGAGCATTTTTTTGGTCAATTGTTTGAACTAGCAATTTATGAATAAATAATATGAAATATTTACGAACTTCACTTTGCTTGGGAGGCACTTAATGATATGGGCAAAGCTAGGCATTCGGTTTGGAATATATTGGGAAGATAGAGCAAGATGTTATGAATCCAATTACGTCTAAAAACATTCTGATATCTTGTGAGTTGAATGTTGGAATTCAATACACTTTGAGGTTTCTATCAAGAGAATGAGGCTCCTTATTGTGTGGAATTATTTTGTGAGAAAGAGGAAGAGACATAGTGGTGTTTTCTTAGAACTCTTTAACAAATGGAGAGAAAAATCTGAATTTGGACAAAGTATGGTGCAAGATGTCAAGACTTGGATGTAACATTGAATGATGCATGTGGTTAACAAGGAAAGGAAGAAAATGAGGATGATCCTCTCACCCTAAACTCTCTTTTGATTGTAGAGTAGAGTTGTATGCTTTTGAAAGTTGCAAGTTATAGTTTTTATAGATTGATTATTTATACTTGGTTGAGAATGTCATGGCTAATGATTTGTTGTGTGAATGGAAAAAGGTCCATTGATTAGATCAATTATGCCATGGAGTTCCATGCTATGTCAAGGAATTGGAAGGGAGAATTCCTTAAAATTTAATGTTGTTGTATTTTTTACATCTCCCTCTATTGAGAAAGTTGTTATGCATAAATGAGTAAAGCATAAGAATGTTGTTCAAATGCAATAGTAAAGCATATGGAATGCATATGCACCAATAAACATATTGAACAACGTGGTAAATTTTTAGGTAGATAAGATTGAAAATATATATGATAATACATATTGGATAAATATGATATGTTGTAACATATGTAGCATGGAATGATGCCTTATGTGGTTGGTGTTTTGTTGTATAACCCAAGATGGTTGAAGATGCTAATGATGCAACTACTTATGACAATCAACCTCGTGAGAAATATGAGGACAAGGAAATGATTTACAAGGGGTTAATAAAGGGTTCTCATGAGTTCCCAAGAGGCATAAATTGATGACATAACATCATAAATGTTTATAGAAACCATATAGGTATAAAAATTTGCTATGCAAATATTGTAGGAGTGTTGAAAGGATTTGGGTAAGAATACTTCAACCATTCTTTGACATCTTAACTAATATGTTTCATGACATTTGAAAGCATAGATGTTATTTGTAACCAGATAGGAGCATGGAAAGGGTAGGAAGCCTTGGATATGCAAATATTGTTAGAATATTTTAATGCATTTGCATAGAAAATTCCACGTTGAGTTGGTTAAGGGATGGAAGGGTTTCTTGAGGCACTATTGAGCAATGAAAGGAGAAGCCTTCCAGTACTCCCCAAGGTATTGCTAAACAATGGAGGGAGGGTGCATTCTTTGCATTGTGTTTGACTTAAGGAGGTATAGCTATGTGTAAGAGTAAAGTGAACTTTCTGGTTAGTCAGGGTGCATGACATGGAAAATATGGAAATGGTGATAGCAAAGATATGTTGAGGTGAGAAATATGTGTAGAATTTATAGGTTGTGAAGATGATGCCATGGATATGATAAGATGTATGTACTAGGATACACATAAAAAGGTGGTCAAGAGATAGAATATGGTATAGAATGGCATTGGGTATTGTCCAAGAGTGTACTAAACGAGTGTGGTGAATGTGAAGTTGGTATAAATGTGCATGAGTACACTATATCGATGTAGAAATAACGATTGTGTATAAATGAGTATTGATGCATATATTTGATTGTGTTGTGTGAATGTGTGCTATGATAGTAATGCATATATAGTGAATTTTATTTCTTCGTAGTTTAAACATTGACATATGTGACAAATTATTAGTATGACATAATTCTAAGATCATTTCATGTGTTGTTGTGAATATACATGAACACTCACAATTTGTTCACCTGAAGAAATGTTTCATTAGCCTAGTGAACACTATTACAAGTATATTTTCTTGGATATGGAAATATGTGTAATTCCATAATAAATACTAGTGAGTATTGCATGTAAGGGCCGAAATTCATGAGATGAATCTTGTAGCTTTGAAATCTAGTTTCTATACGGAATAGATTCAAAATTTTGATTGAAATTTTATGATGAAATATCATGACATCTATATAGTAAGGATAGATGATAGTTGTAGTTAGCTGAAAACCTCAAAGAGAATGTTATAATAATGACACTAGAGCCTTGCGAAATGTCTTAATCATCCCAGGCTATCATTTGATATAGGTTTCCAATGAGATACTCTAGTAGTAAGACTCTATAAGCCTATGATATTATTGTCTATGAAAGACTTGGAAAGATGGACCACTCAAGGGAGTGTTTAGTAGAGAAGAGTATGCCTAAGCTTAAAAGGTTGTAGTGTTGCAAGGAAGAAGCACCTTGAAATAATTTGTTATGAAAGGTTTATGTTATATGCTAGCTAGGATCAAGAAGGAATTACATGTTTTGGGTGGATAGGAAAATATAGTGAAATGAATCTTACCTATGGTAGGCATTTGGAGCAAAGATGTAACAAACTATGGTTGATTTTCCATGTAAAAAATATAAGACCAAGGTCATGGGACACGTGTTCCAAGCTGAATATTGGGAAAACATCCTAGTGTTGTTAATTTTAGTTTATTATGGCTAAGGATATTTGCAAAGGCAAAGAGCCATTAATTGGCATTTATTTATGAAAATAAGGGAAATAAGAGAAAAGGGAGATGAAAGGTCACAAATTTTCATGAGAGGGAAATTGAAGGAAAAATAAAGGAAATTGAATAAAATGGAGGCCTCAATGATAAAAAGGCTTATGAGGATCAATTCACATGCTTTTATCAATTCATACTTTTGATAGTTCTATGGTGGATCTCTCTCTTTATTATATCTATTCTCTCATACTCTTGCACACTTAGAGCATTCTTGGAGCTCTCTAGCGTTTGGGAAAGAAATCAAAGGAAAGAAAGGGACAAGCAAGGAAAAGTTGGATCAAGCAGCTACAATGAGATTACTTATAGGTATCAAGTTGCATGTATGATTTCCTTGTTAATATTGGCATGCGTGGTACATGCATGTGTGTATTTGGTTCATTTTTTGTCATTGGCATGGGTTTTTCCTGGTTTGACAGTGGTTTTAGCCTTGCCTTTCCATTTCCGGATAGCCATGGTGTGATGGGATTCATTCTTGGTTGAGCTTTGGATTGCCGAAAGGTTTTGGATCTAGATGGGGTGGTCTCAGGAAAATCCCAAGGGTTGGGAATGGAGATGGTTTTCTCCCGGAAGCCCTCAACAGGTGGGTGGAGAGAGGAAATTCCTTAAGGGATGGTGAAGGAATTTTGAGGCATCCAAGCTTGGTTTGGTTTTGTGATCTCAGGATGGGTTTAGGTGAGATCACGATAGTGTGAAGGTAGAGGTGGTTTAACCTCTAGATTACCTTGGTTGTTTATGGATAGGTTTATCCCATGAGATCCCACATTCATGCTTGGAATATGACATGAGGGTGATTGGCTGGAAGAAAGATTTGGATTAGCCCAATCTATGGTCGGGTGGTATGTGGAAGTCCCTAAATTTGTTGGCTTTTGAATTATTTAATGAGAGATATTTCTCTATGGAAATATATGAAGCATTTGTACTAGTTAATATGATGATTTGATGACTGTTATGTCATGGTTACTATGATGATTATTTGTCGTTTATAAGCATGGATCTATTATATATTCTAGTTATGGATCTTATCATGTTTTGATTGGTAAATGAATGGTTATTGAATGCATTACCTAATAGATTTTATTGCAACTATTAAGAGAGGGCATTAGACCTTCTTGATGATTCTCAGATAAGTATTAGACCCCTATGTTCAAATATGCATTCATGACCTGTAGATTTCATGTTCACTACAAGTTTGACGAAATGAATGTCATGGTTAGGCATGGTTAGGTTAAGATCTTGAATAAGTTTTGCATTAATGACTTTTTCCTTGTGTCATTCATCATTTTGGAAATTTCTATCAAGTTCTTGGCATAGGTATGGATCCTTTCCCTAAAAAAGTGGCTCAGATTCTAGGGTTGCATTCTTAGAACTGGGAAATCTAGACTACAGTCACTGGGAGGCAGGGTTATCCATGCGTCTGGAGGGTTACAGTCATTGGCTTGCCTTGTTGTGCAAGTAGCTGAAATTTCAGATCACTCAAAAGGAAAGTTAACTCAAGGTTATGGCACCTCGAGTGGTTGTTTGGCTCCTGGGGGTTCTGTAGCTCCTAAGGAAGGTTAGTAAAAATTTTAGGTTTTCAATTCCAATTCCTTGGCTGTACTTATGAGGTTGAGTCAGGCCATAGTATCCCTTAGCTCATGTTTACCCTACCAAGTTGGTGAAAGTGGGTAAATGTGGGAGGGGTCATTACAGATTGGTATCAGAGTGGGTTCTATTCTCTTTGGGTAATATTTGATACTGCATAATGGTATCATAGCATGGTTGAAACACTTGGACTAGATATTGTTATGGCTAGCCCATTCAACCCATCTAGTTATATGCATGTTGTTATGCGTGCATTTTCATGGTTATGGTTATGCATGCATAGTAGGTTAGACGTGCATCATGGTAGTCATTATGCAGCTTATGTCATCATGATGTTGTTGGTATGTTATGATGCTGATATGTTGGCTGAGATGGATCAGGAGATGTAGACCATTAGAGCAAAGTTGTAGCACTGGAGCTCGGGGTAACAAAAAATCATCAGACAAGTTTGTATGTTGGGCATGTAGGTATGTTGATCAATGGTTGTTATACACATTATGGTTTTGAACATGCTTGTCATTCTATTATTGTTGTGGTTACATGCATGATATATGATAGTTGATTAGTAGGGTCATGTGCATGTGTGTTGGTTAGTCATGCATGGTAGTTGATTTGTTGTTATATGCATTGCGGTCGTACACATGATGATTATGGTCATTGCAGTTAAGATCTCGATTTGATATGTATCATGTTAATCTATATTGTCCTGTGCAAATGGTTATGGTTATGATATTCAGGTACGAGTTGATATATTTTGATATTGTGTCGTACTAATATGGATTGCCTTATGCATTTGTGATAGCCTCCCCTGAGGTACATTGGGGTATGAGTTTGATTATGTTTCTATTTGGTTTATCTAACATGGTATGTTTATAGGTTGTCTGAATGTTTGATTAATAACATGATAGGAGTATGTGTCTATAAGATCGCATGAAGGAATGCTTTTGCTTTAAGATGGTTGTACTAACTCAATATGTGTTGAGACAACTGATATGTACTTGAGTGTAAGTGGGTGCTAGTTTCAGTATTATGATTTGTGGCTGTGATTTGATTATGACATGACTGTTAGTCTTGGTCAAGGCTAATTTCATACTAATGGACATGATCTCTTGATCTTTGGACATGTGACTGACATGTGTGTACAACTGTAGGGAAACATGCTTGGTATTAGCATGACAAGGTAACAATTGATTTGTTTATATAAATAACAATTGGGTGGTGTGATAACATATAATAAGATTCAATTGTAGTAAGGTAAAAGGTCAAAAGAGGAATTGGCTGAGAATTCCTTTGGCTATGTTTGGAAACCACAATGCCAAATGAATGAGTGCTTTACATGAATATAGGAAGTATTCTTAACCTTGATTTTGTTTGACATTATGTAGATATGTGCTAGATCCATGAACATATGTTTAACATGTATAATAGATAGTTTTCAGTTATGGCCTGATTCATCAAGGAATTGGAGTCCCTTGAGAGATGATATATGTACGTGTTCAGTTACAAGGCAACGTGATTGGCACAACAAGGTAAGGTAACTGGTATATTGTATATCTATTTATGCACTGGAATTCATGGGTTTATGGTAGTATGATGCGGGGGAGTTGCATGGAAAAAGAGACTGCCATGAAATCTTGAAGATGGCTTGGGTTGAGCTTTCCCTTGGAGGTATTGGGAACCCATGGGGATTGAGTCATGGTGTTTATTGGGTGTTTTTGGCTTTCGGTCTTTCGTTATTTGTTTGTGCTTGATTTGAATTTTTGTTTGTGTTTGGTTCATGGCCATGCCATTTTTTTTTGTGGTGTCGTATTTCTATTAGTTTTTCATGGTTTTCTTCTTGGTTTCTTTTGGTTCTTACCTTTTATGTTTCAATGGTATTGGGAATTGGTTGGGCGGGAGGAAGTTAATGGTGCTTGGGGAGAGTTGTGTGGTACCCAACAAGTAATATAACGATTGGATGAAGCCTATTGCATGTATAAGGGCAACTGAAGGTAAGAATATGGCAACTGGTTGGATTGGTTGGGTCCGTTGGGGTAAATGGAGGGTGGCAAGACATTCATGAGAACAATAATATGAAAGGTAAAGTAAATGGGATTGAGGTAACAAATGCCCTCACTATTTTGGGAACAATTGTTCTCAATGTTGTGCATGTTGTGCACGAATAAAGGGAGTTTTCTCATCGTTGACCTTATGATATCTAGTAATTATGTTGTGATCATGATTATGCTGATGTCTATATATGTATACATGTATGTATGTATGTCGTTGTTTGACATGGTCGTAAGATATCGTGCTTATTTTATGCTAATGTTTATATATATATATATATATATATATATGTCATTGTTTGACAGAGTCATCAGGGATCATGCTTGTTGAGGAATGATTGCTTATGCATGCAAATTCCATGAAGAGATTCATTGTTTATGAGGAATCAAGTGGGAAGAGTAGCCTTGGTGAATCTATGTGGCCAGTATCACGTGGATATGAATTGATATTGTTTGCTATTACTATTCCTATGTTTATCCTATGGCAGGTGATGCTGAAGGATACATCAATAGAATGAAAATAATGTGATTTCCGACATGTTGGGGCAAGCATGGATAGTGGAAATGCACTAGAGGAAATGTTTCCTGGTAGAAACAATGTGGTCTCTGGATGTGTAGCACTACCATTATGTATATGTTGCACATGTTGCACTTGTGATGTTTTTTATATGTAGTGTTGTGTATATATGGTGTTATGTACATATTCTATATTCGGTGTTGTGAACACATGGTGCTGTGTACATGTCATATATGCAGTGTTGTGTACATATTGTATATGTGGTGATGTGTACATGAGGTGTGGTTTACACATTGCACATACTGTGTTGTGTATATATGGTGATTTGTACATGTTGTACATGTGGTCTTGTGTGCGTACGATGCTGTGTACATGTTGTGATGCATGTGGTGATGTTTACACGAAGTGCAGGTGGTGTTGTGTGCATGTGGTGATGTTTACACGAAGTGCAGGTGGTGTTGTGTACATGTGGTGTTGTGTACACATTGTGCAGGTTGTGTTGTGTACATGTGATGCTGTGTACATGTTGTTCAGGTGGTGTTGTATACACATTATGCATGTGGTGTTGTGTACATGTGGTGCTGTGTTCAAGTGATGCAGGTGGTGTTGTGTATAGGTGGTATTGTTGTACATCTGGTATTATGCGAAGGTCGTAAATGTTGCATTGTCTACATATGGTACTTTGTATGTATATTGTGTAGTCATGGTATTGTGACATGTGTATTGATTGTATTGTACTTTGTGTATGTATATGTATTGTGTTGTACACTGGGTGGAGGTGTATATATTGTGTTCAGGTGTACATTAGGTGTATGTGTATGTGTTGCGTTGTATGCTGGATGTAGTTGTATGTGTTGTATGTCGAGTGTAGGTGCATGTATTTTGTGGTGTTGTATACATTGTGTGGTTGTATGCGTGTGGTGTACACTATGTGTATGTGTAAACGATTGAACATAAGAGAAGTAATGGGTGCTTCCTAGATGTGGCAACTGTGTGTGTACGGAAATGAGAAAGGACAAAGGCAGAAACAAAGAACTAATTGAAAGATAAGTATCAATATATTATTTCAGTTTTTGATTATGCACGTGATTTATGAATATGATTTATGATAGTTATATGTGATCTTTTATTTTGATGGTTGAGTTTTGAGCTATCTAGATGTGATATGCTTATACATGTTGATTTGATCAAACAACTAGTTTGATTTGTTGTGACAAGAAGTAAACATAATTACAAGTGTATCTTATAAACAAGCCACTAATGAGGTATGATTTGAATTAATTTCAATTCCTTTTAGTCTAATGGAAATTATGTGCTTGGTACAGGAAAGTAGGGAAATGCCTAGTTTGGGTGGTTGAAACCGATCACACGAAGTAGGAGCAACGACAAAAGGAATTGGGACACACAACAATATGCTGGTAAAGCGCTTCAGGAGCAGGGCCATTGTGGGACACTAGTACCCAATAGTGTCTATTTATTACCATGAGCATGCTATGACTGGTATGAAAATTTTGAGGCAGGGATATGCCTTGGTTTTTTGACCTTTCGATGCGAGGAAACTTTTCCAAGGGATGGATCGTTGGGAAAGGGGATGCCAGGGAACTTGGAAGGTGAGTGACTTCACGAAGGGGGTGATTGAATTACTTGAGGGACTGCATAGCAGAGAAAGGAAGACTGGGGGATGGATTTGTTTTGGTCATTAGCATTGCCATATGGAATGAGATGCACATTGGGAGTGTTCCCTAAAACAATGAGTCGATAATTGTTCATTGAGGGAATAATTAGCGTAAGGATTATAACACTTGGAATTGGATGTAGGTCTGACTTTGGCAGTGGGTTTTGGACTTCCTAGGAAGGAGGTGAATCCTGACACTAATTTTGAGGGTAGAGGTGTGAGCCTCTTGATTTCGTTGTTGATTGATGCAGACATCATATCCTTTTATTTGCATATGTACATATCTGCATTTTATTGTCAATACTGTATCGAACTAGATTTATAAAGCTCCATAAATAATATTGTTAGTTGTTGATTGAAGAAAATGTGCATAAGTATATGTGGTTTTTATTGTAAACACTGCAATGAGACGTGTTATAAATCTCTAGTACATGGTATGATTGTCATGTTTTCAACAATGGTCATTGTAAATATTGCAACGAGCCGGGTTATAAATCTCCACGGGAAGTATGTTTTGTTTTCAGCGGTTTTGCTGGTTTTAGGTGTCATTGAACATCGAGGACGGTGTTCCCCGAAGGAGGAGGGATTTGTAACAACCACTGGTTGATTTTCCATGTAAAAAATATAAGACCAAGGTCATGGGATACGTATTCCAAGCTAAATGTTGGGCAAAAAATTCTAGTGGGTGTTCATTTCGGTTTATTATGGCTAAGGAAATTGGCAAAATCAAAGAGGATTTAATTGACATTTATTTATGAAAATAAGGGAAAATATGAGAAAAGGGATATGAAAGGTGTAATATCCCTCCCTTTAATAATAAATAATAAATAATAAAA